>CM046876.1:219082540-219295040 GCA_025667525.1 Glebionis coronaria
TGTCACATTGCGATCCATATTGCGATTGGCATTGCGATAGGAGTTCATTTTTGTGATATTGCGACAGGATATTGCGACAGGTATTGCGATAGGGGTATTGCGACAGGTATTGCGACATGGGTATTGCGACAGGTATTGCGACAGGGCATTGCGATTGGACATTGCGATTGGACATTGCGACAGCATTACCTTTAGGCATTGCGATAGGACAACAAGTATTCCAAGATTTTTCAAAAACGTGTTTTTGAAATTTTTTTCGTGTGCAATTTCATCTTGGAATTTTTGGTTTATCGAGAACATAATTTAGGGGATTTTAGCATTATTTCTCGGTTTCTACACACAACAGCAAACACGTTTACTTTCTTTCATTGATCGATCAACTTTGTAAATCTTCACTTATTGAAATGGAGTACACATCTCTTACGGATAAGTCCATCCTCTCGGGTACGGATAATTGTCCACCAATGTTGGTGAAGACTATGTATGAGGAATGGGCTTCCCGAATGGAACTTTATATGTTGAACAAGGAGAATGGACATCTATTTTGGGCATCGGTGCTCAATGGACCATTAGATTATGGTATAGCGACGGAAGGTACGACTACTCGTCCTCGCACAACGGGTGAGTTGACTGGAGATATGAAGATTCAAGATAAATGTGATAAGTATGCTACAAACATCATTCTCCAAGCCCTTCCTCCAGATGTCTACAAACTCGTCAGCAAACATAAAGTTGCCAAAGAGTTATGGGATAGAATTCGGGTTCTAATGCAAGGCACCTCGTTAACTAAACAAGAGAGAGAGTGTAAGCTTTATGATACTTTTAATAAGTTTGCCTATGTGCCAGGGGAGACTCTCAATGATTAATATCTGAGATTTACCCTATTGTTGAATGAGCTTAATATCTATGGCATGGCAATTCCTACCTTTCAATTGAACACCAAGTATTTGAACACTCTTCCTCCAGAATGGAAAAAATACGTGACGGATGTTAAATTGGCTAAGGACTTGCATAACACCAATGTGGATCAACTTCAAGCTTTTCTTCAACAACACGAATGCCATGTGATCGAGGCTCGGTTGTCTACACCTCAAGTTCATGATCCACTTGCAATGTATGCTTCTCAACAAAACATGGCTTATACTTATCAACAACTATCATACTTGCAGCATCCACCACCACACATCTATCAACAACCATAGCAACCATCTTATCAACCACCAATGATGCCACAGCAAGAATATCAACAAAGTGTTCATCAACAATCTTTTCCACAGCAACCACCATATCAGACATCACCATCACAAGCCAACACTTCTCCAATGGGCTATACTCCTCAGCAAGGATATTTTCCATTAGAAGCACAACCAGCACAAGCTTTCTACTCTAATGAACTTCCACCAATCCAAGCACCGGTCTTTACTCCAAATAATACGCCAGCTGATGTACTAAACCATCTCACTGCCTACTTGTCAAAACTTGTTGCAACTAGAGGATTTCCACCAACAAACAATCAGCTCCGCACTTCTTCAAATCCTCGACAACAAGCTACTTTTCAAGATGGTCAAGTAACAGTGCAACCTATTCAGGGAAGGCAAAATTCATATGAACCTCCTACAAAGACAGTGAATGCTCAAGCTGTGAATTCACAAGCTAATGGAAATGGAAGTCCCATTGGTCCTCAAAAGGTTGTAACTTTCTACAATTGCCGAGGACAAGGTCATATGGCTAGGCAATGCACTCAGCCGAAGAGAAGAAGGGATGATGCATGGTTTCGTGAGAAGATGTATTTGGTTGATGCTCAGTCTAAGGGCAAGATTTTGGATTCAGAGGAGTTAGCATTTCTTGCAGACCCAGGGGCAGCAGATACTGAAGGCATTGCAGTCGTTTCCACTTCTAATGTAGCTTATCAAGCAGATGATCTTGATGCATATGATTCAGATTGTGATGACATTCACTCTGCCTAAGCTGCTCTCGTTGCTAATCTCTCTCACTACGGTTCTGATGTCGTCAGTGAGGTACAAACCACAACCAATCTTGGTAATGATGATAACCAACATCAAGTTAGGCATGAACATGACAACCTCGAACAGCATTCGGGAACTAGTAACTCAAATGATGTGGTACCCAATCCTACACACTTGAGTGAACCTCAACTAAATGCTACGACGGGTATGGAATCTTATGCTCAACATGATTTGGTCATGGTACCTAAACATATTATTGATCAAATGCATATGGCCCTCAGACAATCCGTAGATACGAATTCCACCCTAACTGTTGAGCTTGCGTTGCATAAAGAAAAGGTCAAAACTTTTGAAATGGTTCCTCAAACAGAGAAAATAACATGTTCTGAATTTGACCAATTTCGTTTTGAAAAGATTGAACACTTGAAAGAAATAGAATCATTAAAAGCTAATCTTTCCGATGAATTAAAAGCAAAAGAGTCGGTTGTCAATGATTTTCAGAAACTTAAAATGGATTTCGAAACTCTCGAGTCTAAAAAGATTGAATCGGAAATTAAGGCTACCAAACTTCTTAAATTCAAAGAACAACAGCTTTTAAAACAATACGCTTCCACAGAAAAGGTTCATCTTTTAACCAAATCATTTAAAGAACTTGAACTTAAGCGTCTTCAATATTTACCACCTAATCCCGGTTATGCAAAACATGCTTAGGAATATATTCCCGGTCTTTATGATATGACCATAATTGGAAAATCGAAAGAAGTACCTTTTGTTCGTAGTTCTGAGGAGACACAGTCACTTACGGATGAAACTCATTCTAAAATGCTTTCAAAAATCCATAAGATTGATTATGATCAGCATAACAAAGATCAATTTTCGAAAAAGACCCGCATTCGTTTACAAAAGGAATTAGCAGAATTAACAGTTCTTGTGCCCCAAAGTTTGTCAAATGAAAACCTTCCTAGTACGTCTCCAACACTTGTCAAAAAGGATTTAACGAAGTTAATCCCACCGGTAAGTAAGGCGTCCGTTAACTTAAATGCGGTTCACCAACACTTAGCCGATTTTGACAAGGACATTTTGGAACGTACGATGGCCACGGCCATAACGGAAGGTGAATGGAACTTTGAGCACACTAGAGCTGCGTTTCGAGATGAAATTGTTCCGTTTGTAGACAATGTTAAAGCTTGTCTTAGTAATATTGATCAAGATTTGTTTTTGGAAATAGAAGAAGTTAGATGTGTTTTCAATGAAATGGAAGATGCTTATGAAAACAGTTTACTTGAAATAGAACGGGTTTTACGCCAAAATGATCTGCTTCTGATGCAAGTGATGTCTCATGATATAGTTTCTGTCTGTGTGAATAAAAGTGTTGATAATGATTCTATTGTGCATAATGTTGAATCTGTGGATAATGTGGTAGATAGTACTTGTCACGAATCTGACGCCAAATTTTTAAAGCTTCAAGATTCATATTCTTCGCTTTCAAAATGTTTTGATGAGATTCAAACACATTGTATTTTGCTTGAATGCAAGCAACAATTTATTTAAGAAATCTTTGAAATGTCATTCGAAGGTGTTAATATTGATGATGCAAACTTTTAAAAGAATTTTCGATTGAATTTACAATCAAAACAGCGTCAGCCAAGTGACAAAGTTGCTACATATTTGCCGATAGAAATAGAGAAATCTAAGGAGCTTAACAGTGTGAACGTACTTGAGGCCGCTGAGAATTTAATACTTGATCTAGATAATCGAATTTCCAAGATTTTGTCCAAAGTTGATAACTTAAAACAGAAAAATACACGACTCTTCGATTCAGTAAAGCCCACATGTGCTAATACCACTGCACAGAATCAATCGTTGATTGAAAAATTGAATCGAAAGTCGGTGGAAATATCTGATTTGAGGGAACAAATTTGTGATAAAAATCTGGTCTTGGCTGAGTTAAAGGAAACACTTCGTACTCTAAAAGGTAAGAATGTCGTGGATAATGCAGCCACTATCTCAGCATCGTCCTCTAGTGCAATCAAAAGAACCCTTAAAGCCGTCACACCACTTAACAAGGGCCCTAGGACTAAACCATCTCAAACTTTTGTCACTAAAGATAAGGCAGAATCAAAACCAGCTTCTAATATTCCCGTGTTGCCTTCTACAGGAGTAAGCACCACTACTAAGGCTAAAAGATCTAAGCTTAAAAGAAACAAGAAGAATGATAGGATCTTGCCCCCATCTAGTAGTCAAGTGAAGAAGAAAGTAGAAGCCCATCCTAGGAATGTTATTTCTGTTTTGAATAAAAAGAATCATGTAGCTAAACTTAAAGGCTCTGCGGTTGTGCAGCGTTCTAAGCCTAGTGTGAATTCTAATTTGAAATGTTGGAATTGCAATGAATGTATGTTTTCTAGTCGTCATGATTCTTGCCTTATTGACCATGTGAATGAGATGTATGCCCGGAAAATGGATTAGAATGGAAACCGACTGGGAAAGTGTTAACCCAAGTTGGTTGGATGTGGCGCCCCATTGGTAGAACTTTCACTATAGTAGGAAATACGTGCCCTTTGACTAGGATCACTCCCACTAAAGCGAAGAAAGCGTGCCCTTTAACTAGGAGTACCAAGGCTACCAAAACACAAGCGTGTCCTTTAACTAGGAACACCGACACTACTGTAGGAACCAAGTGCCCTTTAAATAGGTCTACTCCCACTGTAGTGCCCGCGAATAATCCAAAACCTAAGAAAGTTGGAACAGTAAAACCTGTTAGTGCTAAAACTCATATTAGAAAACGCAGGAAATCTAAGGGTCACAAACTTGTTAGCAATTCTGATAATATTTTATCTGTATCTGCTAATACTCTGGAACCAATAGTTTCCAATGCATTGTCTACTGTGGTTGTTGAAAACAGGTGGTCCAAATTGTTCTCTGGTATTTGGACTCTGGTTGCTCCAAGCATATGACCGGAGATCGCTCTCAGCTCAGAAATTTCGTCAGCAAGTTTCTTGGTACGGTTAAATTTGGAAATGATCATATTGCAAAGATAATGGGTTACGGTGAATATCATATTGGGAATGTTATTATTTCAAGAGTGTATTATGTGGAAGGTTGTTAGAAATACGTTTTTACGTATTTATGAAGGATCGGTCGCTCCAACGATAATTATGTAATGGGCTCGTGATCTATTTAATAATTGTATAGTCCATATAGCCCACATGTAGGGTGGGCTATATATAACCCCTCCTAGCATGTTAGGAGGGGGTTGTTGATTACCATTTTCACTTAATCATTTATTCATCTTTTCTTTCTCTCTCTACTTTTCCCCTCTTCTCTCCTTTCTCTCTCTAATCCCTCATCTCATTCCTTCATTTCTTCTTTAATTATCAATCAATCAACCACATAAATCCACCAAATCCATGATATAGAATAGGCCATTAATCACGTAGACCTTCAATTGGTATCAAGAGCCTTGGTTAGTTTGGTTTATTCTTGTTTTATTTTTTTTGATTTTGGTGGGTTTTGATTAATCATGCTTAAACTTTAAAAAGTTTGTATTTTTTTTTATAAAAAGTTTGTGTTTTTATGTGTTAAATCATATCAAATCTTCAAATTTATTTACTTTTTAGATAAAAAATCACAAATTTTTATATAAAAATCAAAAATTTCTTTATCAAATCTTAAAAAGTTTTGTGTTTTTATAAAAAGTTAGTGTTTTTTATAAAAGTTTGTGTTTTTTCTTTTTAATTTTGTATTTTTTTTTATTAAATCCTTCTATTTTGATTATTTTTTGTTTAAATCAATTTTTTATTATTTTTTATCAGTTATTTCTTTTTAATCAGTTTTTTTTGTTTTCATCAGTTATAATTTTTCTCTTATTAGTTTTCTAAATTTTTATCAATTTTATTTTTTTTATTTTTTTTATTTTTTTAATCAGTTTATTATTCAAATTTTTATTAATCAGTTGTGTCGTTTAATCAGTTGTGTCATTTTTGGTCAGTTTTCAGTTATTAGTTATAATTTTTTGGATTGTTTTTCTTAATTTTTAGTCATCTGGCCAATCCTACTGTCGAAACTTTGTCCCAACCTTTCTGTCCAGCTTGGTCCATCAAAACTGTCCAAATTTTGTCCAACAAATCTGATACAAAAAACTTCCGAATCAAACACTTCCGAATGAACAAAAAACTTCCGAATCAAACACTTCCGAATGAACAAAAAACTTCCGAATCAAACACTTCCGAATGAACAAAAAACTTCCGAATCAAACACTTCCGAATGAACAAAAAACTTCCGAATCAAATACTTCCGAATGAACAAAAAACTTCCGAATCAAACACTTCCGAATGAAGACCATTCAAACATAACGGGTCTTTAACAAAAAACCAAAATCAAAAGTTTCCCACCCTCTCGACCCAAGACCCTCCCACAAATCATTTTGTTTCGGTTTGAACAGTTATCTCAAACGTCATTAACGCCTCAACAGAATCCCAAAACACCTAAGACTCGAACATCAAAAATGGACTCGACCCTCACACCCTCGACCTTAACCCTCTCGTCTCTCGTAATACCCACCCAACCAACCCTCGACTCCCTCTCTCGACTCTAACCCCGACACCCCTCGCACCAAACAAACACAAACACAAAACAAACACCCTCACCCAACATCTCTCGTATCAACCACCCACCCTACCCCTCGACCAAACCACTCTCACCCCGACTCGACCCTCACACCCATCCACTCTCGACTCTCCCACACTACACAGACCCGACACAAACATCTACAACTCATCGACTCCTTCTCTGTTAACCCAACTCATTTACCCACCCTGACAACTCATCGACTCCTTCTCTGTTAACCCAACTAATTTACCCACACCATAAAACTCAAACCCACCAACAAACACAACCCCACTCTCGTTGCACCCTAGACTCTGACAAGACCTTCAACCATCATCATTCACGATCTCAGTTTATTCAAACATCATCGACCAAACTGACACACACAAGAACGACTCGTACAGTAGAGAGAGAGACTCAAACAGAAAACATTAGAACATAATTAAACAGAAACACCTACCCGAGATCTTCTCAAAGATCTTGAAGCTGCTCGGATTGAGATTATCTTGAAGATATAATATTTAAGAGTACGTGTGATTTACAAAGTGGTTATTGTGAGGAGAGAGAGATAAGATTTCTCTGATTTGGTTCTGTGTTTGAGTTTGAGAGAGAGATCAGGTTTAGACGGCGAAAGAGAGAAAAGTGTGTTTCTTTGTGAGTTTTGTGATAGATTTGAGGAGAGAGAGAGAAATATTCGGTTTATATATTTTAAGTGGGCGGATTAAACAAGACAAGTGGGGCGGTGGATGATTCTGATTGGGCCACGTGCCATCTTTGACGGAGATAACAAAGTTATCACTTGACTGGCGGAGGAACCTAGATCAGACTATATTTTTATTTTTATTATTATTTCCTTTTTTCTATTTTAGTTAAATTAGAGGACACGTTTGTTTCTTAACCATATATCCGTTTCTTTTTTTTTTTTTTTTTTTTTTTTAGAATTGTTATAATCTTCTTTTTAGAAAAAACGCCTCTTTAACTTTTAGTTACATTTATTTTAATTTTAAATTTTGGTTACATTTTTTAAGTCTATTTAAGTTAAGTCCAAATATTAATTTTTTTTAGTTACATTTATTTTGTCTTTTTGTCACTTTTAAATTTTAGTTCAATAAATTTTTTGATTTTTGGCAAATCGTATTGAGGCGGATATTTTAAAAGAATTAACGTGGAAAAATAATTGACGGGTTCAAAGTTTTTTGTGGCCGAATTTGAAGACAAAGTGACGAGTGAACGTGACGGGATATATTTTTAGCAAATACGGATTTTTGATCGGGTTTAATTCATAATAGTTTGAGCCGACACCAATTTTTGAGCCGAGTCGTATTGTAAAATCCCGAAAACAACATCATCCAAGTCATTTTTAATCGATATTTAATGGATTCGTTCGATTCGACATGTTAAAAGGGAGAATCGCATTTAATGCAAAACAATGTTAGGAAAAGCGGCATCGCTTCCTTTCAAATGCTCCAGTATCATCTTGTTACTCTTTCGGGGATTCAAGGAGGGAGCGAATTTGTGACAATCTTTGGTCAAGATCGTCATATATTCATGGAATCAATGTTCACCATCTTGACCCAACTGGCAGAGCAACTCAACAATGAAAACTTTAATCACTCTGCATCGGCACTTGCTTATAAGGCTCTTGTGACACAACTCACGCCTTTCCTCCAATTTAATATCATCAAGTCTGAAAGTTCGATGCTTTGCCAATCATTTCTTCGAGATACACATACCGAGCTTCGAGTATTCCGTGATACAATATTGAAACTCATGACCTCGGTCTCGTCTTCGATTTATGAAAGATCTCGAATGCAGCAAGGGTATGATAATGGAGTGCAAGACTCTTCGATGCAAGAGGAACCTGGTCATACGGTTGACAACTTGGAGCCTAAAGATGGCAAGAGCACGGAATCAGGAGCACAACATGATACCAGTGGTACGTCAGGGATTGTTCACGAGCTCACTCTTGATGACACCTTACCCGTTTATGACGAAGAGCCTGTAAACATGGTACAATGTGATGTTAATTATGATGTATATGCTGATGACATACCGCATATTGAGCATTCGACACCTAATTATGACAAACATGGGATGGAAAAGAGTGATAGCAATACCACTTCTGATTCATCCGATGTGAGTCATAATGGGGGAGAAAGTGTTCAAAATGCTATAGTTCATCATGATAAATGCTTTATAACTGCCTCGTTAACTGATTCTGATTCCAAGATTAAAGAGCTCGAAACGATCGTAGCTCGGCAATCAAAAGATCTTGAGGATGCCAAACTTGAATTTTCTAAGAAAACGGTCAAATTTGAAACATACTTTGAAAAACTTGAAAAATCAAACGTTGTTCTTGAAAGAAAATTGGATCAAACTGTTTTAGATTCTAAAGCTGAAAAGGATAATCTTTTGAAACAAATTCAACTGCTTGAATCTAAGTTGGCATCCCAAGATAACGTGCTCAAAGAAAATGAAACTTTAAAGGCCCAAGTACAGGAAAAGGTTTTTGCTATAGCTGCGTTGAAAAACGAGTTAAGGAAAAGTAAAGGACCTAGTGTGGACACTAAGCTTGAAAAACCATCAATCTTGGGGAAACCGCCTACAAATCAGGTCGTCAGACAACCGATTGTCAGACAACCTACTGCATTTAGATCCGAGCAACCACAATCCTCGAGACCGCGGTTTGCCTCCCAAGTTGATTTGGTTCATCTTATTAGACCAGTCACTCCAGCAACTAGGCCCAATGTGATCACTCCAGCTTTAGCAAGACCAAATCATATGATTGCCTCTAGTTTCCCTAAAAATACCAAGACCACGTCTAGAACTAGTTCAAATGATGTTTGCCATGAATCTGATCTGAGGGAAGCTAAGCAAAAGACACATGTAAGAGATAGGAATTTCAAACCTAGTCAGATGCCTTCTAGTTTACCCAACACTGCTAACCGTAGCATGTCCAATCCTAGGAGCATCAATCAATCATCTAGGGATTCTAGATCTTACTCGGACATTAAATATGCTACTTGTAAAACATGTAGAAAATGTGTCTTTACGGCAAATCATGATGCTTGTATCAAAAAATTGCTTAATGAGGTGAACTCCCGTGCTAGACTTAAATCCCAGTGGGTTGCTAAAATCAAACCCGTTGGCAAAATGTGGCACCCCACTGGTAGAACTTTCATTCTTGTAGGAAACGAGTGCCCTTTAACTAGGATAGTCTCTGATTCTACGAAGACTACTAGGGAGGAAATTGCAAAGGATGATACATCACTTAAGCCTGAACTTAAGATTTTCTATAAAAGGAAACGTTTGCCAACTAAGACAAGTGAATCATCTCCTCATGCCACCTCTGACACAAGTAAAGCCAACTGTGAACCCCCACGTGCTTCAAAAATAGATATCTCTAACCCATGCAAAAGTATACAAACTCCTAATGAGAATGAAGGTACCAAAGTTGATGTTCCAAAAGAACGAAGCGGTCCAATCGTTGTGTACCGTTCAACTAAGGACACTCTTAGAGTTTGGTTGCTGAAGAAGCAGATATCAGAGAAACAAATGTCTCAGGGGATTCATGGTTAAGCTGCAAACAAGGACTTACAGTCACATAACAGACTGTAACTCGATCCTCAAAGAAAGGAAAGTTCATCCCGATGATGACTTATCCTAAAAACGAGAAATTCATTTTTCTCGGGCATGAGCTTATATCAAAAACATTCCAAGTTTTTAAGCTCATGCACAATGGCTCCTCGTTAAATGACAGACGACGACCCGGACTTCAGAGACAGGGAAGTTTATCCACACAACGATAACTTACCCTCTTAACAAGAAATTAAGTTTTCTTGGACACGAGCTTACCCTAAGAACCATTCAAAGGTTTTAAGCTCGTGTATATGGTTTATCATTAAATATCAGATGGTAACCCGTTCCTCAAATAAAGGAAAGTTTATCGCCGATGATAAACTTATCCTTACAACGAGAAATTAAATTTTCTCGGACACGAGCTTACATTAAAACCATTCAAAGGTCTTAAGCTCGTGTAAATGACTTACAGTTAAATGTCAGACTGTAACTCGAACTTAAAATAAAGGAAAGATTATCTTTTATGATAACTTATCCTCTTAACGAGAAATTCACCTTTCTCGGTCATGAGCTTGTATTAAAACATTCGAAGTTTTAAGCTCAGAAAGGAAAGTGTATCTTTTAAATAAGAGAACTTTTCTTCATAACGAGAAATTAACCTTTCTCGGTCATGAGCTTTCCGTTAAAACAGTCAAAGTTTTCAAGCTCATGAAAACGACTTCTAAGTAAATGTCAGCTTAGGACTCGTCCTTCAGATAAAAGGAAAGTTTATCGCCGATGGTAACCTTATCCTTAACAACGGGAAGTTCACAACTTCTCGGACTTGAGCTCGCTTTTAAGATATTCAACATCTTAAGCTCAAGTAATTGTTTTTCAAAACTTTGAACACAATTTTTCGAGAATTTCTCAAATGGTTTTACTAAATCTTTCAAAATTGTGTGTTCAAAAACGTTTTGATAAAACGAGCATGTCTTCTGGAATCGATAATATTTACGAACCTAGAAATGTCATTCAATAATGACACGGGGTTGTAAATAAAGTTCGAGCAGAAGTTCAAACTTTTAAAACATGCTCAAAATGGTTTGCTATTATTTCAGATAGCAACCCGCTTTTCATAATCAAGTCAAGCATTTCACCGGAAAGCTTTGACTCTACAACGAGAATTAATTTTCTCGGGGACGTGACGAGGTGACCAACATTCGTGAACAAGAACCATGTGCTTCTTTCATATGCTGTTCTCCATTATTCAGGTCCAACCTCGTACATTGCTAATCTTGTGAATTCATTATTATATATGATCTTTGCACGTAATAAATACCTTACACTTGTGTTTAAAAGGTATTTAATTTACGTTTCAGCACACCCTCATTAATTTGAGGGGGAGCTTGTGTAACTCATGAAGATAATTGGATTTGCATTTTTCTTCCCAAATTTTCTTAAAATGCTATTAAATCAATTGATATTAAAAACATCGATTGGGTTAATATTTTTAATATGGGGGAGAAAATGTGATTTAATATGGGATATGATCAATCATAAATGGTTTGACTTAACGTGTTAGCTCATCCCGACATGTGCGAAATGTTTTCGAATATCGTAGCATATGTTAAGGGGGAGCAAAATGGATTTGCACTTCAAAATGGATTTCATGGTGACATACACTTACCCAAAACATCTCTATTCACGACGGTGAAGATTGTGGTGACATAAGGATGGTAGGATAGGTTAAAGTCCAATGATTTCTCTAGAACCGGAGGAATCTTCCCAAGGACATTCCATAGCTAGAAATAGTAGTCCTTAGGAAAGATGGAGAAAGATTGTGAACGTAGCTGAATGCCGACCAAGTACTTAAGTTAGCACTGGAACAATCACAACAAGGTGCTAGTGATGACGTATTGGTAAGCATTGAAGGGGTTGAAGAATGAAAAAGAATTGTAAAGATAAAGGGTGTAAAGAAAGAAGCCCTCCTTACAACTTTAGGCAGAAACCGGGTCAATTCATATGCTATTGAGATCATTCTTAATGATTCTTGATATTGAAGAAAGACATCATGGACCCAGTGATGCAATGCACAACCCTTCCCAGCTAACTCAAATATCTCTCAAAAGGTATTTGTTTTAATCACACGGAGATCAACACATTATCTACTGGTTTATTCACTCCGATTAAATTGGTATTGAAAAGGTGGCACTCCTCTCCAGCCTCCGATCACTAAAAATCCAAAATGCACGATCGAGTCTAGAGCCATTTGAGATCATCAAATATCTCATTAGGACACACTTTCATTATTCCTTGCTTGTTCACACAATGTGAAAAGTAAGAAAGATCTTAAAGAGTCCTACGCAAAATCTTCATGATCTTGCCTGAACATCCGAGTAATACGAAAGTATTTACAATGAAGATGGAAATCCTTCTTGAGCGAATATCAAAAAGCTCATGGTAGGTGACTTGTGCGATTCTTTATGAATCAAACTTGTGATAACTGGAAAGCAACAGTGGTTTAATTCTTAATTGAACTTAAACTCGTTCCAGGCCTCTTCGCATTATCATATGATCTTGCCAGAACACTCAGAGTGACTCATTATTGATCACAGTGACGAGTGGAAATCCTTCTAGTGTTAACATCAAACAGCACTTGGTAGGTAACTTGCAAGATTCTATATGAATCAAGCTAGTGACAACTGGAAAGCAACGATGGTGCGGTTCTTAATTGAACTTCACTTGTTCCAGGAACATGAATTGACGGCTTCAAATCATGCGGATAATATTATCCAAATGATCCACTCTTTACGTTCGCAGTCAGCTTTGGACGGTCGAGTAAAGAGAACGGGTTTACCCGCGAAATCTTGTCAAGGAGGTTCTTTATTGAAACTACCTGCCACAAGTACGATATTTAATATCGTCCAACGGTCTTCACCGACCGGAGGTAAATTGCTACCGAATTAGAATGAAATGTTCAAGGCCATTTCATCCGTGTATATTGTTTGTTGCTAACTGTCTTATGCAGCGTAACAAGAAGGTGGCATTGCGGTGTACAATCCAGAAGAAGTCGTCACCACATGCTTATACTACATAAAATTAGTACGTCAACAAATTCAAGAAAGCCTGAAGGTCAAGTCTTCCGCTGTATCAAACTCTGAAGCTTTCAAGAATTTAAAAGTATAAGTATGTGGAACATGAAGTCACAAAGAGGCAAATATCACAAGTGAAGAATGCACAAGGTCAAGGCAAGGAAACATGCTCAAGACTAAAGTCAAAGATCACATCAAGCATATTCACAAGAACAAGATCGAAGACTCAAGCATAGATGCTAGGTTTAAGATTTTGTAAAAAGATGTGACCTCCCTTAGGGGGAGATTGTTGGAAATACGTTTTCCCTATAAAGTCTCGGTCACATCTTAGTTAGCATAGATCACGAGTTATAGACTATTTAGAACTTTGTTTCTTGGAGCGACCTCCTTTAGGGGGAGATTGTTAGAAATACGTTTTTACGTATTTATGAAGGATCGGTCGCTCCAACGATAATTATGTAATGGGCTCGTGATCTATTTAATTATTGTATAGTCCATATAGCCCACATGTAGGGTGGGCTATATATAACCCCTCCTAGCATGTTAGGAGGGGGTTGTTGATTACCATTTTCACTTAATCATTTATTCATCTTTTCTTTCTCTCTCTACTTTTCCCCTCTTCTCTCCTTTCTCTCTCTAATCCCTCATCTCATTCCTTCATTTCTTCTTTAATTATCAATCAATCAACCACATAAATCCACCAAATCCATGATATAGAATAGGCCATTAATCACGTAGACCTTCAAAGGTCTCGGTCACAACTTATTTTCTGTGGGACAATTTTGTGATGCAAACCTAGAAGTTGCTTTTCGAGAGCATACCTGCTTCATTCGTAATTTGGAAGGGGTTGATTTATTGTAAGGTACTCGAGGGAATAATTTGTATACTTTGTCTCTGCAAGACATGTTGGCGCTTCTCCCGTATGTCTTCTCTCCAAAGCATCGAAGACTAAGTCATGGTTATCGCATCGACGGTTATCTCATCTTAACTTTGACGCTATTAATCACTTGGCGAAAAATAAACTTGTTCGTGGTCTTCCTAAACTATCATTTCACAAGGATCATTTGTGTTCCGCGTGTACAATGGGGAAAAGCACTAAGAAATATTACAAACCCAAGACGGAAGACACCAACCAAGAGAAACTTTATCTTTTGCATATGGATCTTTGTGGGCCAATGCGTGTTGAAAGTCTTAGTGGCAAAAAGTATATCCTTGTCATTTTCGATGATTACTCTCGGTTTACATGGGTGAAATTTCTTAAAGAAAAAAATGAGGCACCTAAATTCATCATCGGATTTCTCAAGATGATTCAAGTGCGTCTCAACAGTACTGTCCGACGCATTCGTACAGATAATGGAACCGAATTTGTGAATCAAATCTTGCGTGATTATTATGAAGAAGTTGGCATATCTCATTAAACATCAGTTGCACGCACTCCACAACAAAACAGTGTCATTGAAAGGCGAAATCGCACACTTATGGAAGCTGTTCGAACGATGTTAATTTACGCAAAGGCTCCATTGTTTTTATGGGCAGAAGCAGTATCTACAACAATATACACCCAAAACCGGTCACTAATTCGTAAGCGCCATGGTAAAACACCTTATGAGCTTCTCCATGGAAAAGTACCAAATTTATCATATCTTCATGTATTTGGTTCTCTTTGCAATCCAAATAATGATGGTGACAATTTGGGAAAACTTCAACCAAAGGCTGATATTGGTATTTTCATTGGTTACGCCCCCGCAAAGAAGGCATACCGAATCTACAACTTTAACTCTCGCAAGATCCTTTAAACTATGAATGTTGATTTTGACGAGCTGAAAGCAATAGCTTCTGAGCAAAGCAGCTCTGAACCCGCACTTCATGAAATGGGACCCAGTAACATCAGTGCTAGTCTTGTCCCAAATAACCCTACTTCATCATCATTTAAACCACCTTCTAGGACTGAATGGGATACGTTGTTTCAACCGTTCATTGATGAATTCTTTACTCCTCCAAGTATTGTTGCTCCAGAACCTGAGGTAATAGCTCCGGTAACCGAAGTTGTCGCTCCAGCAACCGAAGCACAATCAGATACATCTGCACCTACAATTGGTCAAGATATACCATCAACTAGTAATTCTCAACCAACACATGTTTCAACTACCCATATCATGCCTATTTATGATGAAGAGGATGATGATGATCACGATTTAGAATTTGCTCAGATGCGTGAACTTCCATTCTTTGGTGTACCAATTCCCGACCCTAATCAAGCCGGGTCGTTCACCTCAGAGGAAGCTCCTTCTGCAGTTTACTCCAATCCACGGATTCGTGAACATGACAGCAAGTTGACAAAGGATCTTCTTAAATATTCTATAATAGGTGACCCTAATCGTCCGGTATCCACACGAAGTCAGTTACAAGAAAGTGTAATGTTTTGTCACTTTGATGCTTTTCTCACTAAAGTTGAACCTAAGACATGGCAAGAAGCTTTTATTCAATCCTGTTGGATAGAAGCTATGTAAAAAGAACTTAATGAATTTATACGTATTGAAGTATGGGAACTTGTCCCATGCCCGGATCAAGTGCAGTTACTCACTTTTAAATGGGTTTACAAGGTGAAACTCGACGAGTTAGGCGGAATATTGAAGAACAAAGCTAGACTAGTACCTCGTGGATACAAGCAATTATTGGGCATCGACTTTATGGAATCCTTTGCACCTGTTGCCCGTTTGGAAGCCATTAGACTATTCCTCGCTTATGCAGCCCACATGAATATGATCGTCTATCAGATGGATGTGAAGACGACATTTCTTAATGGTGAAATCAAGGAAGAGGTCTATGTTCAACAGCCGGATGGTTTTTTGAATCCTAAATATCATAATCATGTGTACAAGCTTAAGAAGGCTCTCTATGGGTTGAAGCAAGCTCCACGCGTATGGTATGATCTATTGTCACAATTCCTCATTACTCAAGGCTTCGCTAAAGGCAAGGTGGATCACACGCTGTTCATTCAGAAACGAGGTAAAGATATGATTATGGTACAAATATATGTTGATGATATTATATTTGCTGCCTCGACCCAAACCTTATCGGATGAGTTTGGGACACTCATGTCTTCCAAGTTTAAGATGTCAATGATGGGCAAGGTTTCGTTCTTCTTAGGTCTTCAGATATCTCAGAGTCCCAGAGGCATCTTTATCAATCAATCCAAGTATGCCCTTGAATTGCTTAAGAAGTATAAGATGGAATCTTGCGACCCCGTGGATACTCCAATGGTGGAAAAATCCAAGCTTGATGCAGATCCACATGGAGTTGCCGTTGATCCGACACTTTATCGTGGAATGATCGGTACTCTTCTGTATATCACAGCCAGTCGACCTGATCTTCAGTTTGCTATATGTATGTGTGCCAGGTATCAAACTAGACCTACTGAGTTACACTTATCTACTATTAAAAGGATCTTTCGATATCTTAAAGGAACCATTAATCGGAGACTTTGGTATTCGAAGGACTCTTCTAATGCACTTATGGCATATGCAGATGCGGATCACGCGGGTTGTCAAGATACAAGGTGTAGCACGAGTGGAACTTTGCAACTACTAGGAGATCGATTAATCAGTTGGGCATCGAAAAGGCAGAAAAGCGCTGCAATTTCAAGTACGGAAGCAGAATACATAGCTATGTCCGGTTGCTGTGCTCAAATTCTTTGGATGAGATCGCAATTAACCGACTATGGTCTAGGTTTCAACAAAATTCCGATGTACTGCGACAACAAGAGTGCAATTGCCTTATGCTGCAACAACGTTCAATTCTCCCGCTCGAAGCATATTGATATTCGCTACTACTTCATCAAGGAGCAGTGGAAAATGGAGTAATCGAGCTTTACTTTGTCCGATCTGAGTATCAATTGGCGGATATTTTCACAGAGGCTTTAGATCGCGCTCTAATTGAATTTTTGGCCGACAAGCCAGGAATGAGAACTTTCTCGCCTGAGACTCTAAAGGAACTGGCAGATGAAGCGACATAATAGTGGTCGTAAAACTATTCTCCGTATCCTTGGTGATCATTTGTATATATTGTTTATATTTTTATCCACAAAAGCAAAATACAAAAATATAAAACCATATAAAAACCATAAAAATTGAAAAATTCATAAAAATCAAAAAATATTTTTACTTTATTTTTCAAAGGCATGTCTTTTGGTACGATAATATTTACGGCCTTAGAAATGTTGATTAATATTGACATGGCGCCATAAATAGAGTTCGTACAAAAGTTGTAAATATTTCATAAAACATGCCTAAATGGGTTGTAGTTATTTCTGACTGCAACCCGATTTTCATATTAAAGTCAAGTATTTCTTATGAAAGCTTTGGCTCACAACGGGAATTAATTTTATCGGGCAAGGTTTACTTTAAAACCTTGTAAGGGATCAAGTTTACTTTATAACTTGGTCTAACACAAATCTATGTACGCCTCAGTGCATTTATTTGTTAAAACAAGAGAAGTCTTGTTTTTATGAAGCTATCATCTCTACAACCATGCTATCAACAATTGGTATCTACATACTCGACGAAGCGACTACTCAACCGACGACTACAGCTCTTTCAATAAAACACGGGTCAACAATTGAGGGGGAGCAACTGTCAAGCATTCAGAATCATTGATGCCGAAAGTGCCAAGCTCACAAGTTGGCGTCAAGACGACAATACCAATCGTACATGTGGTGTCAAGAGATGAATTCAGACGTGACGAGGCGACCAACATATGTTGACAAGAACCATTTGATCTTATCATATGATGTTCTCATCAATCAGGTCCAACATTGTCAATTTTCTAATATGGTGAATATGTGATCATGTTACAAATCGGTATCATATCTCATAAGTTTGATATCATGAAGATAAAATGGACTTGCATTTTTCATCCCAAAACCTTTGTTAAAACTTCATTAAATCAATTGATATTAAAAACATCGATTGGGTTAATATTTTTAATATGGGGGAGAAAATGTGATTTAATATGGGTTATTATCACAAATGGTTTGACTTAATGTGCTGGCTCATCCCGACATGTGCGAAATGTTTTCGAATATCGTGGCATATGTTAAGGGGGAGAAAAATGGATTTTCTATATCAAAATGGATTTTCATGGTGACATATACTTACCCAAAACCCATTTATTTCACGACGATGAAGATTGTGGTGACATAAGGATGGTAGGATAGGTTAAGTCTTATGATTCTTCTAGAACCGGAGGAATCTTCCCAAGGACATTCCATAGCTAGAAATAGTAGTCCTTAGGAAAGATGGATAAAGATTGTGAACGTAGCTGAATGCCGACCAAGTACTTAAGTTAGCACTGGAACAATCACAACAACGTGCTAGTTATGACGTATTGGTAAGCATTGAAGGGGTTGAAGAATGAAAAAGAATTGTAAAGATAAAGGGTGTAAAGAAAGAAGCCCTCCTTACAACTTTAGGCAGAAACCGTGTCAATACATATGCTATTGAGATCATTTTAATGATTCTCGATATTGAAGATAGACATCATGGACCCAGTGATGCATTGCACAACCTATCCCAACTAACTCAGATATCTCTTAAAAGGTATTTGTTTTATTCACACGGAGACAACGCATTATCTATCGATTTACTCACTCCGAGTAAATTGGTATTGAAAAGGTGTCACTCAAATGAAGATGGCAATCCTTCTTGAGTGAATATCAAAAAGCTCATGGTAGGTGACTTGTGCGATTCTTTATGAATCAAGCTTGTGATAACTGGAAAGCAACAGTGGTTTAACTCTTAACTGAATTTAAACACGTTCCAGGCCTCTACGCAATATCTCAGTGATCTTGCCAGAACACTCAGAGTGATACCTTAGTGTTCACGGTGATGAGTGGAAATCCTTCTAGTGTTAACCTCAAACAGCACTTGGTAGGTAACTTGCAAGATTCTATACGAATCAAGCTCGTGACAACTGGAAAGCAAAGATGGTGCGGTTCTTAATTGAATTTCACTTGTTCCAGGAACATGAATTGACGGCTTCAAATCATGCGGATATTATTATCCAAATGATTCACTCTTTATGTTCGCAGTCAGCTTTGGACCGTCGAATAAAGAGAACGGGTTTACCCGCGAAATCCTGTCAGGAAGTTACTTAATTGAAACTATCCGTCACGGGTACGATATCTAATATCGTCCAACGGTCTTCACCGACCGGAGGTAAAATGCTACCGATTTAGAATGAAATGTTCAAAGCCATTTCGTTCGTGTCTACTTATGTTGCGGCATTTGAAGACGGTGGCGTTGCGGAATCCGAGAAGAAGTCGTCCCCGCATGCTTATACTTTATGCACTTAATACCTCATCTAATTCAAGAAAGCCTAAAAGTTAATTCTTCCGCTGTATCGAACTCTGAAGCTTTCAAGAATTACTAAGTTATAAGTATGTGGGACGTGAAGTCACGAAGAGGCAAAGATCACAAGTGATGGATGCACAAGATCAAGGCAAGAGATTAATGCTCAAGATTGATATCAAAGATCACATCAGCATGTTCACCAGAAAAGAAAAAGAAAAGAAAGACGAAGACTACGAGCTCAAAGACAAGCAAGTATGATAGGTTTATTTTATTATTGTAACTTGGGTAATGCCCTTGTTTGGAGTGACCTCCCTTAGGGGGAGATTGTTAGAAATACGTTTTCACGTATTTAGGAAGATTCGGTCACTCCGACAATATATTAAGTTGTAGCTCGTAGTCTAGATATCTTTATTAAACAAACAAAGTCAAGCCTAGCCTACAACATGTGTAGGTCGGCCCAACATTGTAAGCCCAAGCCCATCACAAGGCTTGGGTATATAAACCCTCTCCTTTGATGGAGAGGGTGTGTGGTTTCATAATTTACACATAGTTCTTCTTATTTTCTCTCTCTAGCTTTGTGTGAAATCCACCATCTCTCTATCTCTTTCTCTCTCTAAAAACATAAGCAAGATTTACATTTCTACAGAGGTCACTCCAAATTTACAAAGTCCTAATCTAGCATGTTAGATCTTGTTCTTGATCTCGTAGTCCACTTTCTCTTTTCTTTCTTTCTTTTTCTTCCTTTTGTGAATATGTGTTGAATAATATCAGCCTTTTGCTTGGAACACGTTCTTTTGGCCTTTCACGTGCAGTCTTTATCTTCTTGTGATGTTCGCCTCTTCGTGACTTCATGTCCCACACACTAATCATTTGTTGAATTCTTGAAAGTTTCAGAGGCGATACAGCGGAAGACTTTTAGGTCAAACTTTCTTGAATTTGCAGAAGTATTTGATGCAAAAGGAATAAGCATGTGAGGACGTCTTCAACAGGTACACCGCAACGCCATCATCTTCGAATGCAGCAACATAATAAGAAACGAATAAACTAGCTTTGACATTTTATTCTAGTTCGGTAGCATTTTACCTCCGTTCGGTGAAGACCGTTGGACGATATTAGATATCGTACCCGTGACGGATAGTTTCAGTTAAGTAACTTCCTGACAGGATTTCGCGGGTAAACCCGTTCTGTTTATTCGACCGTCCAAAGCTGACTACGAACATAAAGAGTGAATCATTTGGATTAAAAATCCTTATGATTTAAGCCGCCAATTCATGAAACCTGGAACAAGTGAATTTTAATTAAGATATTCACCATCGTTGCTTTCCAGTTGTCACAAACTTAATTCAAATAGAATCTTTCTTGTCACCTACCAAGTGTTGTTTGATGTTAACAGTAGAAGGATTTCCACTCGTCACTGTGAACTAAAGAGCGTCACTCTGAGTATTCTGGCAAGATCATACGATAATGCGTAGAGGCTTGGAACGAGTTTAAGTTCCATTAAGAATTTAAACTATTGTTTCTTTCTAGTTTTCACAAGATTGGTTCTTAAAGAACCGCACGTGTCACATACCATGAGCTTGTTTGATATTGTCTCAAGCAGGATTTCCATCTTCATTGTAAAACTTGCGTATCACTCGGATGTTCTGGCAATATTACAAGAATACTACGTAGGACTCATAAAGTTCTCTTACTTTCCACAGTGTGTGAAGAAGAAAGGAATAAATGGAAAGTGTGCTAATGAGACTTTTGATGATCTTATGGCTCTAGACTCGATAGTGCGTTTTGATTTAGTGAGCGATGGCTGGAGAGGAGTGCCACCTATTCAATATCAGTCTATTCGGAGTGAATAAACCAATAGATAACGTGTTGATCTCCGTGTGATTAAAACAAATACCTTCTGAGAGATATTTGAGTTAGCTGGGGAGGGTTTTGCATTGCATCACTGGGTCCATGATGTCTTTCTTCAATATCGAGAATCATTAACAAATGATCTCAATAGCATATGTATTGACCCGGTTTCTGCCTAAAGTTGTAAGGAGGGCTTCTTTCTTTACACCCTTTATCTTTACAATTCTTTTTTCATTCTTCAACCCCTTAAATGCTTACCAATACGTCATCACTAGCACCTTGTTGTGATTGTTTCAGTGCTAGCTTAAGTACTTGGTCTGCATTCAGTTACGTTAAGAATCATTCTCCATGTTTCCTAGGACTTCTAATTCTATCTTGGGAATTGTCCTTGGGAAGATTCCATCGGTTCTGATGAATCATTGGACTAATACCTATACCTACCACCCTTTCGTCACCACATCCGTCGTGAATTAAGTGTGTTTTGGGTAAGTATTGTCACCATGAAAAATCCTTGAAAAATCACTTAAAGCACTTGTGATATTGTAATCAAAGTTTTTGTGACTTAAGTGTTTTGATCATCAAAAACGCTCCCCCTTAACATGTGCATTACACATATTAAGTTGTTTTATCTTTTAAGCCTTTTTCATTGTTTACCCAAATATCATTTAAGTCTCCTTAATCCTATTTTCTCCCCTTTCCAAAATGTTAACCATCAATATTTTGGATATTAATGGATTAACCGGTCTTTGGGTAATAAAATGAAATTAGATGTTGGCCAAAGAACATGTTAATGCTCCTCCTCAAATTAATGAGGGTTAGTTTTAGTGCTTGAGTACGATATGTTTGAAAGATTTAGAATCTCAAGAGAAATTCTTGAAAAATATCATACTTGTACACTACAACAAGCCACAAAAGCTGATTATACAAAAATTAACATATTCACAATTATAAACATATGGAGTTGACCTGTTATAAGACGAACCATAGTTAAATGGCTCGTTTCGTGAACCTATGATGAGCTCCATATGGTCGTCCACCGACGAATCGTTCCACACTTCGTAGCAACCGGCGCTTCCTTAGAAGTTACTCGATCTTCTTGATCGCGTATGTTGCTCCCTTTTTGCACTGGGTAGTCCAGGTGTACTTCACTACTGGAAGCGGTAGGTTGGCATTGAGAACTGTCAGATCATCTCGAACATGCTTGAGCGTTCCATCGCTGAATTTGTGCAGTTCGGAGAATCGCATATATTGCATGACGCTAGTCTCATTTGGATAAAAGATTCCTGCTTCCGGTGTTGTGGTCCCCATGTAAACCTTCTTGTTCTTATTGAAATTGTTAGCCTTAAAATGTGTGCGACTAACGGAATTACATTAGTTTCATTGTCGGGACTTGCAGGGACTAATATTGTCATATGTAAAGTCCAAGTGCCGGGCTATATAAACCCCTCCATACTTCCATGGAGGGGTGAGGTTGTTCATTTCTTTCTTGTCTTTCTCTCTCTAATAAACACACATTTATTAGAGCATCTCTTTCTCTCACTAACAATGGCTAAACACCTCTATCATCCTTCCCGACCTCCGGATCGAACCCATGTTATTAGTGAATCCAAGTTCATAGAAATTACTGAGTGGAGTTGTATGGGGAGGTTCCAAGTTTAGCTGCTTCTGATAGCTCTCTACTCCAAGTTGAAAATCTTCCACCCGGTTTTGAATGACGATTTTTCTTGCATATTGACGAAAGTTGGAGCTCACTGCAATGACAATCTCAGGTTGTAGATGGTCAACGTTTTCCTGAGCCAATAACAGCAACAGATCTTCGATGTCTTCAAGTTGAAGGTACTGGAGATCACATTCGTCAATTCGGTATTCTTTCTCATCGGTACGTTTGAACACAATTACATTCAAGTAATCATAACCGAAGATAGTCTGAGTGGTTGCTCCTTGGATGCTTTTGATTCTGTGAGCTGAGACAATAGAAAAACCTCTCTTAGGACGATGGAAATGATTGTAAGCTAAACTTTTCTTTGCGGTCCAGTGAGAGATGCCAAGTGAAGCAAAGGTATCATAAAACTTGAGCAGTTTCTTTCTCCATATTGCATCAGGTACTTTATCCTCTATCCATGGAACATTCTCCAAATTAACAGCCTTAAGCATAGTGAGTGACGTGGCATATTTCTTTGCTCCATTTTCAAGGTATTCAAGATCATGAGAAACAAAATACTCTATTGGGATCGTTGCAGAACCGGCAATGACCGAGGGTGTAAGAGGTCGTAACACAGGAGTCTGAATTCCTTTATTCGTCGCTCTCATTGCCTTCGTAAGATCATTCAAGTGATATTCTGCTTCATTATGGTTGATCTTCAAAGTATCAAAGAAGTCCACATATGCGGCTGCCATTTTGATCAAATCCGGAGTCATTGTCAGTTTCCCATGAGAATACCTTAGAAAGGCCGAGAAATCGATAGGATTGTTCAGGAAATGAGTCAGCTCCATTTCAGTTGCAGTGTCAAAAGGATGTTGTGATGCTGCATTTGTGAGCCAGAGTTGCTCTTGTACCGTGTCATCGATGATAAGAGATTCAGCAAACGTTGGTTCTGGCACATTTAAATCTTCAACTTCCATATCAATGTTGTGCTGATCTTCAGATGGTGTTGAAGGTTGATCTTGCATCACCGGTATATCATCGTGAGGTTCTTCTTCTAGCATTGACCATGTTGGTTCTTCTTCTTACATTAATTCTACAGATTCATTATGAGAATCAGTAGTATAAACTGGTGCAGTAGATATACCTATGTCAATTTGCTGAGTTTCTGGTATAGTAGACTCCATTTTCTTTTCAACGGTTTCAGCAATGCTTTCTGCAGCTTCTTCAATACCTTTCTCGGTTGCCTTATCACCTTCATCCTTGTTTGACTATGCGACATTAGTACCCATTTCATCATTCTTATCACCCTTGTTGATTCCATTACCATCGTCAGTATCATCATCGTCATCCTCATCGTCATTTGTATCCTCGTCCTCATCTTCATCTTCATCCTTATCCTTTTCTTCCTCATCCTCTTCTTCATCCTCATCTCCTTCCTTACCCTCTTCCTCATTTTGATCATTGTCACCATCATCCTCATCACCGTTACCCTCATTATCTTCCTCCTCTAGTTCGTCTTCATTGTCAGACTCAGAGTCGGTAGTATCTGTTAGTGTATCGTCAATAATTGCTTTGTTGAGATATTGCAGAACTTTTCGTTTATTTTTCGATTTATGAGCCCCCATATTTAGCAGACGTGTCTGTAACAAAGTCATTAGTTGAAGTGTAGATAAACCATTACTGACAAAAGTTGGTAGCTGCTGATCAACATATGACTTGACTTCTCGTCGAATGATCTTGGTCATCTTCTCATTAATTGACCCAAGAAAAGCAGCATTCTCTTTGTCACGAGTTTTCTTCTCTCCAAGAAATGATTTGTGTTGTTCTTTAAGTTTCGACACTCTGTCGGATATTTTCTTTAGTGTGGGCTCATCAGGTTGCGGTTCCTTGAGAGGAGAGGTGAATCTTTCAGTCAATGAAGCTATTTGTTTAGCTTGAGCCTCCAGTTGTGATTGAAGAGACTGGATCAGTGGATCACTGACTGTGAGGAATGGATTGGAGGTTGATGATACTTGTTGTACTAATGATGGAGGTGTAACCATCACTGTTAAGGTGGTGGTGGATGATACTGGTTGTTCAAGGATAGGTGTTGGTGTAGATGTAGGGATTGGGGCGGTAGTTGATACAGGTTGTTCAGCTGTTGATGACGGTGTAGATTCAGTGATTGGGGCGGTGGTTGATACAGGTTGTTCAACAAGTGCTGGTCTGATAGCTGGTGTTATGACTTTACTGATGATCTGGGTGGATAATGGTAGAGTGGTGGTTGATGTAATAGAAGTTATGTGAACATCCACCATGTCTTCATTTGTCGATGGGTCAGTATTTGTAACCTCGACACCCTCCCCTTCCAAATTAAGATATTTCATAAC
Source organism: Glebionis coronaria (assembly GCA_025667525.1). NCBI lineage: Eukaryota > Viridiplantae > Streptophyta > Magnoliopsida > Asterales > Asteraceae > Glebionis > Glebionis coronaria. Next base: position 219,107,975 of record CM046876.1, read on the forward strand.
ATCGTCAGAGTTGGAAGTAGACTTAGTTTGAAGTTGCGTTTCTGGTATGAAAGTTGCATGAGCATCATCGTGTAACACTGTGTGAGTTGGTTCTGGTAAGGATGTGGTGATATTGGCGTCTCGATACATCAAACTTGTATATGTGTTTGCACTGCTACCACCCTCTTCACTCTGCTCACGACTTTCAAAATGGAAGTTATCAACATCTTCATAAGCATCTTCATCAGTAGGATGTTCATAAAATGCCATGTCAGCATCAGGATCACCAAAATCTGCTAAGTCTTCAAACATTCTTGAGCCTGATCCTGTGGAAGTTGTAAAAGCTTCATGTCTGCTTTGTTGAAGAACGATACGCAGTCGTTTGGCTTCAGAAATATGTTGTTGAGCAGGTTCATCTGAAGCAACACTTGCTTCTTTACCTTTAGTCTGCTTTGCTTTGTTAGTCCTTCGGAGAGGTACTTCTTCCTGTTCTTCCTCAGTATTGATCGTCTCATCTTCATCATCATCTTCATCAACTATTTGCATTTTCCCTGTGCCTTTATCTTTAGAAGAAGCAGTTTATTAGCGCTTCGAAACTCTTTTCTTGCATTTACCTTTTTGCTTCTCTGATGGAAGTGAATTTGCACGTCGAAACTGTGCGTCAATATCATTAAGCATCTCTTGAAATTTATCACTTTCCTTATTCCGCCATTTATCATTGTGTCAGGTACTAGGGCAGGACGTAATGCATACTTTGTGGAATTAGTGTCTGCATTCATTGTGAGAATCACATAGTCATCATCTTTGGTGTGGTAGAAGAAATTCACGCGAGTGTCAATGGTGGGGTCATTCTTCATAAAGTGGTTGATAATGAGCTTGGTGAATCTTGGGAATGGAAGATGCACGGATTTCTTCTTCGTTCCAGTAAACTGATAACAAAATTCTTGCCAGAGAAGAAGTGCATAGTATACTTTAGACGTAGTGTACAATCCCCAAAATAAGTGAGCCTGAGGTGGTCTCATTGCATCGGTGCCCCTAGTCTTTCCAGTAAGACACTTGACATTGATGGTGATAAGTGCTTTCCAGGGTTGCCCTATGTGTGATGTGTTGAACTGGGATAGGTTGTGGATTTGACCTTCATAATTAATGGCACAAATGACTCGAAGCACTTCATCGTTCTTTGGGTTGGCCACAAATTTTTCTCCTTGTGCCAACCTAGGAATTTTAAAAAGTTGCCGAAAAATGCTCAAGTTAAGTACCCTTGGCGTGTTGTTCCGTTAGAATATGATAGTCTTTTTAGTAAGAGATGCAGTGTTCCAGAACTCGTGCATGTAGACTTCGGGAAAAGAGGCAGTACATCTGAGTGAATCTCTGATGGGAGAGATGTCTAGGATATCCGTGGCGATTTTGAAAGCTGGTAAAGACGGGTCAAAATCCTCTTGTAATCGAGAATTGTTCACAGCATATGGTAGCCTGTCGCTGAGTGAAACAAGTTCGAGATCACGTTGTCGTTGTTGTTCTTCTGTAATCGACATGTTCCTTGTAACACTCTCAAAGTTCGTATCGGTACAGCGGAAGGGTCTTTTAGAGTGTTACGGGATAGAACAATAACTCCAATCATAGACAACACATAAAAATGGTTGTACAAGGTTCAACATACATTCATTCGATAAAAAGTTTTAACGTGTACAACAGGTCCCAAATTATACAGGTCATTAAGTTTACAAAACATAGATCGAATGAACATTTTTATTATTATGTGGGCCATCAGAGTCGATCTCCATCCGGATTACCTTCAAGCACCTGAGATAAAAACATGCAAAAATCATATCAGCGAATGCCGAGTGAATTCATAGATTTTAATAAAACCATTATATAAAACAATCGTTGAAATCAGAACACAAGTATAATATCAGAAGTAAGTCCTCGTATTGCTAGTCAGGCAATATATAAAGCAAAGCATACATCTTAAACCGTCCATGAGACCGTAGCCTCAATATTACCATTATAGGTAATATTATCATCGTTATTAGCATCGATAATAAATCGTATTAGATTACATTATGTTCATTTGGATTATTATTAGCCGCATGACATTGTTACCTTACTATCACAACAACGGACCGCGAACCCGACAAACAATTTTCCCATCTAAGTTAGCGTGTCATCACAAAAATCACGCTATGTAAATCTTCTCATACATAAATTCGCTTACCAATCAATGTGGTACGACGGAGATCAACCGTCAAGGCGCGAACTGGGGTAATCGTCCCCAAATAGTACTATCATATGCATAAGCGTCTACCAAATCCCGGTAGTTCACAATTCATGCTAATGGGACTTTGAGTGCATAACCTAACTACTAATAATCTTTTTTATCTCTTTTATTGGGTCATCGCATCATTCGGGTCCATATCATTAAGCATACCATCGGGACTACTTGTGTTCTATTTTATTAAAAAAAACTAGCATGTTATCTCCCTCGCGGGTTTATAAATCATTTTATAAAAAATTTAAAAGAGTGCGAGGCTATGAACTCACGTTGATAATGAAAGGCGGATTATCGGCTACGGGCGTGATTCGGTCACAGAAACCTATATAAATAATAATCGGTCATAGACTCTTGTCCAATGACTTTATCAAAATAACAAATATAAATATGATGATTTTGTACATATGATGATGATCAAGTGGGTTTATATATTCTTATTTACTCATTTTAGTGTTTATGTATTGGTAACTTTTTACTAGTTTACTAGTTTTACCTATTTACATGTTTTATGTCCAATAAGCCTATTATAAGTTCATTAACTTGTATTAATTCATTTTATTCTTGTATTATCAGTATTTATATTTACATGTTGGGCCCAAATGGGTTAAGCCTAATAAGTAATTTTTATAAGTGTTTAACTTATTTAGTTAAATTATTAGTCCAATAATGCTAACTTATCTCGTTAATGTCCGTATGTCATATAGTTTGGGTTTTATCATTTTTTACTTGTATTAGGTACTTATATATCAGTATATGACTTTTGAAAACTTTACATTAGACGGGTTTGATCGTCTAAGTTTTAATTGGCGAAAAACGTTAATTTTACGGTAATAGCCGAAAAAGTCGTAAAAATCATGTTTATAGTTTTTATAACTTATAAAACTTATTCAACTACCATTTTTAGAAAGTTTCCATTTATTTAACCTTATACATATTTATATAAATTAAATTTATAAGTTAGTGGGTTTTAATTCACATTTTATACTATATTAGTTTGAGTGCTTATATAATACTATTAAACATTAATTCTTCAAAATCTGATTTTTAGTTTCATCTTCACCATTTTTATCATATCTTGAGTTCTATAAGCAGATAGAAGCTCATTTTTAAATGGCCTAAACTTCATATTATGTGCTACAAATAAGTTAGTTATAACTACTGCTCATTCCATGTTTAACTATCCTTAACAGTCCCTACAAAACAAACTATTCAGATTGGCACACTCATCTTGTTTTGATCATATCTCACTCATTTTGATGATTCCATTGCATGGCCAACTCTCACATGTGTATGACATCTAACACTTACTGTAATTGTATTCCACCATGAAATTTCATCAGTTTACCACTTGGTTACTTACTGTTTTTATACAGCCAACAATTTAAGCAAGATTTTAGCCTTGTTTCTTATGGTTATTCATCTTTTTAATCATATTTATCAACACTTGATCCCCACACAACATTTTTATCATCATATATTCATCATATACATATACAATAAGAAATAAAATACATTTGATCTATACAAAAATAACAAGAGAAATGGAAAGGATGATCTTCTTTACCAACCAAGATTATATCTTGTTTTTGGATGACAACAACTTGATGAACACCAAATATATCTCCAAGATCATCAACCACCAAGATAGTTTGTTGAGACATTAGCCCTAGGACACAAGAAAATCACCTTCTTTGTTGTTAATATGGCCACCAATCAATCAAGACTTCAAGGTTTCTCCATAATATGGCTAGATAACATGAGATTTGTGGCTAGAAAAGATCAAATGGTGGTGTTTGATGGTGAAGTGGGACGACAAGTGTAAAGAGAGAGAGAGTATGTGTGAGTTGTTTTAAATTTGAAATGGAAGTAAATGGTTTAGCTAAGATGGTTTTGAGGTTTTTGTGGGATGAGTAGCTTTCATGTGAAGCTAAGCTTACATGTGTAAGCTAGTTAAGTGTAAGGATGCCACATCAAGGATGTGGTGTCCTCTTTTGACCGTCCCTTAGTTAGTGGGGTGGGATAAAATTGTTTTGCCCATCCCGCTAATTTACGGGTATTCCTCGATTCTAGTTTCCTCGATTTGCGTGCCCTCGGGTCGTTTTACGAAAAATGTTTTTATAATTTATGAATCAACGGCACAAAGCGAATCTAATAAAAATTGTCTCATAAAAAACGGAGTTCAAAAACGTAAATACGTAATCCTAAGGTTTCCGGTTTAGTCGTAAAGGACGCTAAATTATGCACGTAAGCCCAAATTTAAATCCGTAAATTGTGAGTTCATCAACCAACACAAAAATAAGTTTCAAAATATTATACGAGAAAATAATTTACTACCTGAAAATGTTAGATTGTCACAGCTTTTCCTCCTAAAAGGGATCAACGTCCTCGTGATCTATTTCATTTTGATGTCCGTTTCTTATTGAAATCAAAGAGGTGCGGATATTTCTTCCACATTTCATCCTCTCGTTCCCAAGTAAATTCCGGTCCATGCTTTGAATTCCATCGGATATTGACAATAGGTATCCGACTTTGTTTCAGTTGCTTTACCTCACGATCCATAACCTCTACGGGTTCTTTGATAAAATGTAACTTCCCATCTATTCGAACCTTATCCAACGAAATATTCTCATCACTCACTGCTAGACATTTCTTCAGATTAGATACATGGAATGTGTTGTGAACACCATGAAGTTCTGGGGGTAACTCTAGTTTGTAAGCCATCGGACCTACTCTAGATAAAATATTAAAGGGTCCAATATAGCGGGGATTCAATTTCCCTCGTTTTCCAAATCTTATAACGCCTTTCCATGGAGATACTTTCAACATTACTCGGTCACCCACTTTAAACTCCATCGGCTTCCGCCGCACATCCGCGTAACTTTTCTGTCTACTACGGGCAGTCAACAACCTATTCTTAATCTGAACTATCATCTCCATAGTCTCCGGGATCAATTCCGGTCCCGTGAGCTGGGTATCCCCAACTTCACTCCAACATACAGGAGATCTACACTTCCTACCATACAAAGCTTCAAACGGTGCATCCTTAATACTAGAATTGGTAACTATTGTTATACAAAAACTCTGCTAACGGCAAATGTTTATCCCAATTCTTACCAGAATCTAACACACAAGCTCTCAACATATCTTCTAGTGTTTGTATCGTCCTTTCACTCTGCCCATCAGTTTGGGGGTGATAAGCAGTGCTCATGTCGAGATTCGTTTTCCAAATCTTATAACGCCTTTCCATGGAGATATCTTCTAGTGTTTGTATCTGAAATGATCGATACAGGCACTCCATGCTTGCATAAAACATACTCAAGGTAAATACGAGTCAGCTTCTCTAGTGAGAACTGCTCTTTAACCGGAATGAAGTGTGCTGATTTTGTCAGTCTGTCGACAATAACCCAAATCGAGTTGTTTCCAGATGATGTTCTAGGAAGCTTGGTGATAAAGTCCATCGTAATTCGCTCCCACTTCCATTCAGGAATCTTTGGTTGTTGAAGTAGTCCTGATGGCTTTTGATGTTCCGCTTTGACTCTAGCACAAGTCAAGCATTGAAGAACATACATAGCAATATCAGCTTTCATATTCGGCCACTAGTACAACTTCTTCAAATCATGGTACATCTTATCAGATCCCGGATGAATGGAATACTTAGATTTATGGGATTCTAACATAATCAAGACTCTTAAGTCTCCAAACTTAGGTATCCATATACGACCTCTTAAGCATTTCACTCCATCAGCTCTAAGCTCTAAAGGATCTCCTTCCCCTCGTAACCCTCCATTAACAAAATTTTATTTCTTACAAGCTTCTATTTGCGCATTTCTAATTTGCTCAGACAAATTATTGTGCACGGTCAAGACTAGAGAACGTACCCTGATAGGCTCTCTATCTTTCCTACTTAATGCATCGACAACAACATTGGCTTTTCCTGGGTGATATTTTATATCACAATCATAATCACTTAACAACTCTATCCATCTTCGTTGCCTCATGTTCAATTCCTTCTGATCGAGAATATACTGTAGGCTTTTGTGATCGGTGAATACCGTACACTTGGTGCCATACAGATACTGTCTCCACAACCTAAGAGCAAAGACTACAGCTCCTAACTCAAGATCATGAGTAGTATAATTCTCCTCATTCTTCCTTAATTGCCTAGAAGCATAAGCTATCACTTTTTCTCACTGCATCAAAACAGCTCCATATCCTCTAAGATATGCATCACAATATACAACAAAATCTTCACTCCCGTCGGGTAATGATAAAATTTGCGCACTACATAATTTTTGCTTCAATGTCTAAAATGCTCCATCTTCATCACTTCCCCAAACGAAAGGTTTATTCTTCTGGGTAAGCTTAGTCAAGGGTTTAGCTATTAAAGAAATTCTTTAATGAATCGCCTATAATAGCCAGCCAGTCCTAAGAACTGTCGTACTTCCATTGGTGTTGTCGGTCCAGACCAATTCTTAATGGCTTCAACCTTTGCAGGATCAACATGAATTCCTTCCTTGTTAATCACATGACCAAGAAATTGCATAGAATCTAACTAGAAATCACATTTCGAAAACTTAGCATACAACCTTTCATCCTTTAACAAACTCAAAATAATCCTTAAATGTTCTCCATGTTCATCTTCATTCTTAGAATAGATTAGAATATCGTCAATAAACACAATCACAAATTTTTCCATGTAGGGCTTGCACATTCGATTCATTAAATTCATGAAAACCGCAGGTGCGTTAGTTAACCCAAATGGCATTACTTGAAATTCATAGTGTCCATAACGAGTTATAAATGCAGTTATAGGAATATCTTCTTCACGGACGCGAAGTTGGTGATATCCAGACAGCAAATCTATCTTAGAATACACACTAGATCCTTGTAGTTGATCAAACAAATCATCAATCCTAGGTAAAGGATATCGATTTTTAATTGTCAACTTATTTAGTTCCCTATAATCAATGCACATACGGAAAGATCCATCCTTATTCTTAACGAACAAGACTGGAGCTCCCCAAGGCGACGAGCTCGGTCGAATAAAACCTTTATTAGACAACTTCTTAAGTTGCTCAAATAACTCCTTTAATTCAGAAGGGGCCAATCGGTAAGGCGCACGTGCCACCGGTGCAGCACCAGGAATTAAATCGATTCGAAACTCTACTTGCCTTATCGGTGGAAGTCCGGGTAAATATTTAGGAAATACCTAAGGAAATTCACAAATAATAGGTACATCTTCCAATCGTTTCTCCCTAGACTCATTCCTGGTCACATGAGCTAAGAATAACTCACAATCGTTCCTGATTTACTTTTGGACTTTAATACATGAAAAGATTTTCAAACGGGATTCACCTCGATTACCATCAATTACTAACGTCCTATTCCTAAGAGGAATCTTAACCTTCTTCTCTCCACATAAAGTAGTAGCATTATTCAACGACAACCAATCCATACCAATAATAATATCAGAACTACCTAATTCTATCAACATCAAATCAATCAGAAAGGAATAGTTCAAGAGATTTAGAGAGCATCCTTCTAATAGCTTATTAGTTTTCACTAATTTACCATCAGCCAATTCCACCTCGTAACTGGTATTTATCTCAACAGGTTCAATGTCAATAAGGGCATTAAATTTAGTGGATACAAAGCTCCTATCAGCACCCGAATCAAATAAAGCAACAGCATAATGATTGTTGAGTAAAAACGTATTGTTAACGACATTCGGATCCTCTTTCTTCACCTTGATTGTTCCAAGTGGATAAACACCACCCTGGGGGTTTCTTCAGGTACAATCGCTTTCAACTTGGGGCATTCCGATTTCCTATGACCTTCTTCATTACAGTTGAAGCAAATGGTTCCCTTCTTACACCTTTCAACCTTGTGTCCAAGCTTTCCGCAATTTCGGCACTTCCAGCAGTCGCCAGCATGCCTCTTGTTGACACACTTAGGACATATATCATCGTTGCGCGGTGTGTTGTTGGTAAGAGCATTTTCATTCCCCTTTCTCTGGTTCTGACGGCGATTGAAATTCTTCCTATTATCACCTCTATCTACACGATCACCATCACCCTTTCTTTTCTCACCAACACGGGCTTCATCTTCCCTATCCTGAATTATTTGTCCAATGAGTTGGTAAGCCATTCGAACAGCATCATCAATGGTCAGTGGTTTAGATGATGTCACGTCCCCCCGGATATCCTTGGTCAACCCTTTAGTATATTGCTCAATTCGGATCTCTTCGGGTTCCACCAATCGAGGACACAGCAAGGCCAACTCATGGAATCGGTTTGTGTAACTATCAATGTCCACACCTTTCATTCTCAAATGAATCAACTCTTGTTCTAACCTAATGATCACACTACAGGGACAGAATGCCAAAGTCATCCACTTCTTAGTTTCAGCCAAAGGAGTAGCATTAGCAACATCAATACCCATGAAAGAAATTGTCCCATTCCACCAAGTCAACACACGACCTTTAAGAGTAGCCATAGCAAAAGTCACCTTATCTTCCTCCTTACACTTACTAATCCGAAACACCGACTCAATCTTCTCAATCCACTGGCTTAATCCTACAGCACCTTATGTTCCATTAAAAAGTAGAGGTTCACACTTCATGAACGTCACATAAGTACAACCACCAACTTCAGGTGCATTAGTTCCAAGTCCTCCTATATTTCCTCCAGCATTAGCATTCACATTATTAGCATTCACATTCACATTAGTACCACCAATTCCACTACCGCCAGCTCCACAACCGCCAGCTCCACTATCGCCAGCTTCATTTCTAGCATTTGCCATAAATTCAGTCATAGACGCGGTAACTTGCTCCGTAATAATCCTACGTACATCATCCTCAGTCACAGCTTTCTTGGGCGGCATAGTTCTATAGTTTCACAATTTCAAAGTATTAAGCATTCACCCAACAAGGGATTCATATAATATGGATTGAATTCATAATCAAGATACAAATAAGGCACAATATGGAATTTAAGACAAGATACATATTTCATTGGATTTGAAACAAAAGCATTGTCTTAATTACATCCCATATCAAAGTTCTAGCACTATACATACTCAAAATTTGTGCTAGGTCTACTTCTAACAAGTCGGTTCAGTCAAAGTTACAAAAGGTACAAAAGATACAAAGGTCACTACTAAACACAGACTGGTCTACTGAGAACCGCCAGATGGTCCATCATCCATCGTCTTCTGTATCTTTGTTGAACGATCACTAGACACATCTTCAGCTGGGCGCTTACGGATCACTCCTCTTTTAATCATGTCAGCATAAAATCTACTATTCCAACCCACAGATATATTCAACTCCTTCTCAGCTTTCTCACGCATCACACGAGCTACATTCAACTGAATCTCCATGGAATTCACCTTTTTCTTCATAGCATCAAACTCACCACTTTCTAATAAAGATAACCTCCTAAAAGCCTCATTCAAACCACGCTCCACATCAGTCAAATCCAAACTAAGCAATTCCCGCTCTTTCTCACCAACCTTAGTCTTCGACTCCAAATAAGCAACATGAGTTTGAACAACACCTAATCCAATCTCTGTCATACTACTCTGAGCACGAGAAATATCTTAATCACGTCTCAAGGCCCATGGTGCAAGACCATCCATATGAGTAGCCTCTCGAACACTAGACGACTCTCCTATCACACGTCTACGAGTAGCAATACCATCAGTACCGTCAGGTGCATTATCATCCTCATCCTCCTCTGATTCAGAATCAGATTCAGACGATTCAGACATTTAATCCCTAGGTAGCTCAACCTCAGAATCAGACAAATAAACTGGTGGGGGTAAGGGCTCGCCCTTTGGAACATCATAAGGGTAAATAAGCTCGGCTTCCTCATCATCATCAACCTCATCGTCTATACCTATATCCTCCTCGACATCCTCGTCGTCAATCTCATCATCTAAATTATCTATCCCAATCTCATCATCATCATTCTCAATATCAACATTATCAATCTCATTCTCTACCATATCAACCTGAGGGGCAATCTGATCTCCTAGTCCTATCTCGGGCTCGGGATCCTCAAATGGTTCCTCCTCATCATCATCCATATCATAATCTACTAAGTCTAAATAAGGATCATCATCTACATTAGGTTCGGGAATAGCATGGTTCGCTACAAAAATATTAGGTTCAGCCATGACAATCTGCATTTATATATATCTCGTATTAGGATAACATACTTATTAAACAATTACATACTGAAACCACGATATATACATATATATAAATTAAATGAAAGTCCCTAATCAATGCAAGAAACCCTAATCTTAACTTAATTAACACAAGGTATTACTTTTCAAACGTAATCTTATTATTGTATAATAAAGAATTACAAGTGTTATTGATAACACAGTTTGATGACAATGTGTTGTGCACACTTTGAACAACAATAAACCTTAACTTATGAATACAGTCGTAGCTGTTTGATTCACTAAGTTATATGCAATAATGTTCTTAATATCTCAAAGTGTTAAACATTAATGCATGGATACACATCCTATTTATAGTGTTACGAGTTTGAGCTAAACAGTACTTGATGGTGACTACACAAGCTTTTTCAAGTTCCCACATCAGTCACATGATGTCCTTCTATTCTTGGTAGTCTTCCATTATGCTTTAAGGAAACAGTTGGCAAAACAGTTTCCTTTTTCTTCATAGTCTCGAACACACAAATGGCATGTCCAAAGTGTGCTGAGAGTTATCAGGGTATTGCCACCCCTGTTAACTCTCAACCCCTCAGAGTCCCTGATACATCTTGGCTGTTATCCATCACAGCCAATGAGCATGTCTTCAGGTAATTCTTCGACTTCCCTGACAATGTCTCTGACATGGACTCCTCTGAGGTTGCTCACAGAGACTTGGATCTCTGTGAGTCTTGCGAAACTTGCCTGCCTCCTAGGCACAGGCAAGGGACTATCTAACAGCCTAATTATGTTTAAATCAATGGTCAGGGAATCTAACAAGTTTAGATTCCCAACAATCTCCCCCTATTTAAACATAAATAATGCTAGATCTAACTAAGTTAAGGTAAGTGAGTTTAACAGCTTCTTCTTACACATAACAGATCTAAACAAACATACCTCATGATTTTATTAAAAACTAAAGAAAATTACAAGTGCATTTGATGAGACTGTATTTATACATAGTCTCATCGTCCAAATCGGGCTTAAAACGCTTAAAATATCGTCAAAATACCCAAATATATACTTGTGTTTGTTCATTGTGTATTTTAGGTATGGATATCGTGAATTCACCAAAAGATTACAAGAATCAAGCAAAAACGAACACGGGAAACGAAGCCGCACAAAGAACCGGGCCCAAGTTTGGAATTTACAAAAATGCCCTTGAAGTTTGAAGATTTGGCAAGAATGGCCCCTCTACTTTGAAGTTTTGACACTTTATACCCCTTGATTATCTTAGAAATACTTTGGGGTCCCTAAAGTTTTATGATTATACAAGAAAAGCCCTTGGAAAGTGACAAAGTTACAAAGTTTAATGCCTTGGTAACTAAAGGACTAAATCTGCAAATCCTAAAGGATGGATGATGAAATAACTTGGGGACTGGTTGAGAAAAGCTGTTAAAAGAACCATTTAACCTGGGGGACTAACTCTGCCAAAATGCCAAACCTTTTAACACCCCGCTCCATTAAATCTAACCCCCGACAACCTAATCCTTTCCACCTCTCATATCACGACACCTCACCCTTGACCAATTGACCAGCCACTCACAGCCCTACACTTCAACCTTAAAGCCACATCACTTTCCACTTTCTTTTTATTAACTGATTTTTGTAATCAGTTTAATAATTAGGAGGTAAACAAACTTTTTAAACCAATCCCATCATAAAACAAATCAAACACCACCTGCTAATCCTTATAATCCCTGTAAACCCTAATCCTAATCTAACACAAATCAAAGGGTTTCTCCTTTAAACTTTCCAGAAACTTAATTTACACTTCCCTCATCCCATCCCACTCACAAAACATCAATCCCGGGACCACCAAATGGGTCCCCCGTGCTCCCCTGCTTCAACAAAAATGGTAAAAAGAGAATATGACAACAAATCAAACAGCTCAAAGCATTTTCTTGGTCCCTAAGGAGTTTTGAACGTCCCAGATCATCTCTTAACAGCTGTGGCATCAACATCAAGCACATGGACCATTTTGACCAATTTGAAGAATTCAAATTGAAGGGCAGATTCGGAAAATCATTGCTAGGGTTTACATTATTTTTTTATCTTTCTAGATTATTCTTCTAGTAGTATTTAAGGAGCACCAACATGTGGTTTGCCCTTGTTCCAGTTTTTGTAAACTTTAAAGATTATTAATGAAAATGAAAGTTTTTAATTTTCAAAATACTGAGTTCCATCTTCTTTTTAATGCTTTCTTAGTGTAAACTTTATATTAAATTTGCAATTTAGTTATAGGTTTCAAAAGTTGTTAACAAGTTCTAAGGATTTTCAGAAAATTCATTTTTTTAAAATCTCTTGAAAAAGGTTATTGAATTCAGCCCATGATGAAGTGAAAGTGGATTCATGGGACTGAATTCAGTTCTTTGTTAAAGTTTTTAAAAGTTCCAAGTTTAGTTTTAAGGTTGGTTTCATCAAAAAGGGTTTTTCAAAAGACCTTTTGACCATTTTTTTAGCTTACTTCTTAAATAAGCCAGCTCATAAGCTAGCTTATGAGCTTAGCTTATTTAAGCTTGTTGTTTCTTCCTTGTTTTTGTGGTGTTATGTGCAGGTAACAAGAAAGCTACAAGCAACCCTTCCATCCATTTCCTTTTTCTTTCCATTTTCAGAAGATATAAACACCCCTAGTTCTGTTGTTGAACTCCAACAGGGGTCTTCTCTACATGTTTATGAGCTCCATTTAACCTTGAAAAGCCCTAGTAGAAGGCACTCAGCCAGGTAGCTTAAGGCTTGAACCCTACTTGAGCATTTTGTTTGGTTTTTAATGATAGTTATATGAATTTGTGAAGAACTTGTTTTTAGTGTTAGTATTTTGCTTGTTTATGCTCCTTTTTGTCTCTTATGCATGATATGCTTGATTTAGATCAGTTAGAATAGGATTTGTGTGCAATTACTTTGTTAAAATTTAAGTTTCAGAATTAAGGGAGTGTTTGGTAATAGGGTTTAAGGCTAGAATTGTGACAGCTTTTGGCTTTCAAACACACTAAACATACTTGGTTTAGCAGTCTCATGTTATATCAGAAGTTGGATTTCATTATTGTAAGGTTTTATAGAATTGCATGTGTTGAAACTTGGTAAACATTGGCAAAAATCAGCATATCATCATAACTGTTTTGATTTTGCAAAAAGTAAACCACCAATCTTGTAATCTGTTAGATTATAGGTTAGACTAGGGTTGGCTTTCAGTTTCATGTGCATTGGTTAGCTTATGTGCAAGTTTAGAGCAGTTTAAATTCGTCTTTTGTGCACTTTGTGACAGTTACTGTTCACCAGTAACTAGCAAGACATACAGTGACTGTAATTGGAGTTTTTTTAGTGTGATTTGGGTTGTTACTTGGTGTTTTTATTGTTCTCATTGACTCCCCACAACCCAACCGGTTGTGGGGGTGCCTTATTGCCCAAGAAAAAGCTCAAGAAAAGCTTTCCTAAGCTTTTCAAATTTTTGTCAGCTTATTTGCACTAGCAGTGGGAACTCACTTTCCCCTGCTAGTTGTTTAGTTCCCCCTGCTTCACAAAAAGACAGAAACAAGAAAAAGGTCACTTTCACAATCTTATTTTTTTTGTCTTTTGTGACTTTAAATAGGAGTTAAGGGTTCAAATCTTTTTCATTATTTTTCTTATTTTATTTTTTAATTTTCGTATAATTTAATTTTTTGTTACTGTTCATTAAGTAATTTTTAGATTTTTTAGCTAATTTAATTACTTTTTAATCTTTCTATTTTTGTCTTGTAGTGTAAAAAGGTGTTATTTTTCAGTTTTAAAATTTTTCTTATATTTAGAATAATATTTTAAGATTTTCAGTTTAAAATTTGTTACTGTTCACTCTTTTTAATTATTTTTATAATTAATTTAAGTTAATTAGGGTTTAATTATTAAATAGTTTTGTCTTTTAGTGCAAATTTTTACTTTTTTCAAACTTTTCAATTTTCCACTGTTCAATAGTGTAATTTAGGATTTTTAAAATTATCAAATTAATTTTGGCATTATTTTATTATTTTCTAGGATTATTTTAATTTAAAAATAGTTTTTAGTGATTAAAAAATAGAAAAATAGTTTTTAAAATTTAGGAAAAATACTTTTTAGTCATTAAATAATATAAGTTAGTTATTAGTTCAATAAATTAATATTTTGGGCATTTTGTTAATTATATTTAATTTTTGGGCTTTAATTAGCACTAAAAATTCAATATTTAATTAATAAAAGGTTTTAAAATATATTTGTTGGATTTTTATTCTTATTTATATTATTTAAGACTTAGTTTAATATTTTAATTAATTTTTAGGTTTCATTTTTAATTTTGTCACGTTTTACGTATTTACGTTCGCGTCTTACGTTAATTCGTCGTAGTGTAATCGTAGTCGTAGCTCGTCTTTTATTTTTCTCTTCTAAACCAAAAACGTCACTAATCCAAACATTGTTATTGTATATTTTGGCACATTAATACACACACCTCCTTCGAGAACGAACCCGCATTTATTCGGTTTTACGGTTTTTAATTAAAACGTAACGCTTAATACTTGCCACGGTTATTTGTTTTTCCTAAAACAAGTGACTAAAAACCACAATATCATTTGGCGCCGCTGCCGGGGAGCCGTTCAGTGTGCCATTATTATTAGTATCGTGTTTGTGTGAGTAGTGCGTTTTTGCTTTTCATTTTTTGGAAAGCGTGAATATCGTACATACTCATTTTTGTTATTTTTCTCTATTATATTATAGTATCCAAATAAATCGTGTTTAATTTTCCTAAATTAAACACACAACAATCTTTTACTTTATTGTAGATATATTGGTTTTCGTTTTTCTTGTGAATATATTATTACTATATTGTACTACGTAAGAACAATTAATATACAAGTACTCCAAAAGCGTGAAAACGCAACCTTGATTCGGGATTTCATCACACGATCATTGTATTCGAATCTAAAGCAAAAGTTTAAAGGCAAAATAGATAAATACTTTCGTGAGGCTTAATTTTGATTAACACAAACTATAAGGTGGGTATAAGGCGGTTGTATTTCACGACCTAAAGGAAAAAGGCTCTTAAGTGCTTCGCGCCGCCTCGTTTCCTCCGCTTGCTTGTGCGTGTTTTTAGAAAGAAGGCTAATCGAGGGTTTGCCGCCCAAGTATTATCTACGTATATTATATTTGCTTGTGTTTTCAAGATTAAACCCTCTTGAACGTTTTGGTGTTCCACCAACGTTCTAAAGTCATCGAGAACGTTCACTCCACGTGATCGTTTTCATTCTTTGAGGCTCCTTTAATCGAGAAAGTCGATTCGAGGAGAGATTTGTAGATTTGTGTCTACGTAATACATTCAAAAATCCAAAAAAATTAAAAAAAACCAATCAAAAACAAAAAAAATTTGAAAAATCGAAAAACCACAAAAAGAATCTTCTTTGCTACCACCTATTCTACGCTTAGTGCATGCGCACTCGATCGAAGGACTATTCCAATTCTAGCGAAGCTTCGAATCGACGCAATCGTAATCGAAGGAATCGACGACGTAGACGAGAATTAGAAACCGACGTTCCTAATATCGTTGTTGAAGAGACCTTAGACGAGATGGCCGACAATCGTTCTATGATGGAATTGCTCCAAGCGCCCACCGAGGGTTATGGAGAATTTTGAGATCAAGAGCGGAATGCTTTCGTTGATCCAAGCTACGAAGTTTCGAGGTCGTGAAGCCGATAATCCTCACGACCATATTCGGAATTTTGATCGTCTTTTGGCCACGAGCAAGTTTAAGAACGTCGACACCGATGTCGTCAAGCTTATTCTTTTTCCGTACTCGCTCGATGGTGCCGCCAAGGATTGGTACGAGAAAGAGCCACCTAATTCGATAACTACGTGGAAGGATCTCGTTTCCAAGTTCGTTAATTATTTTTTCCCACCGTCTAAGACGACGTTTTTCAAAAATGAAATTACGAAATTTGAGCAAAAATCGAATGAATCTTTTAGAGACGCGTGGGATCATTTTAAGGAATTGCTTAGGCAATGTCCTCACCATGGTTTTTCCGAGTTGCACCAAATCGATACGTTTTACAACGGTCTTAATTTTCACGAACAAGACTCGTTGAATTCCGCCGCCGGTGGCAACTTTTTGTGTAAGACTCCGAGAGAAGCTTTGATAATTATCGAGAACCGATCCAAGGTTTACCAACTCCGCAATGCACCGAGTGTTGCCAATGTCGCCAATGTTAGTAGTTCTAATCGTGACATTGAGAGAGTTGATGCGAAATTCGATAAATTGACGAATGTGTTCACGTCTTATCTCATTGAGATGCAAAAGAAAGACGCTCCCGCTACGGTGAAAGCGGTTGAGGTTTCGTGTACGTTTTGTGGTGGACCTCATAATTATTACGAGTGTGCGGCTACGGATGGCCAAACGTCGAATGTGAGTGCGTTAAATGGAAACAACAATTTTTCTAATCAAAATAACGCTGGTCCATCACAACAAGGCAATTATAACCAAGGCAACAATTTTAATCAAAACCGAAACAATTTTCATGGAAATAATCAACAAGGAAATTTTTCGAATCAAAATCAAGGTTATAATCAAGGTCGTAATATAACTTGGAAAAATCGAGATAACAATCAAGGAAATAATTTTTCAAGTGGTAATCAAGGAAATTTTCATAGAAGTAATCAAAACCAAGGGAACTTTAATTCTAATCAAAATAGTTCGTCAAACGATTTTCAAAATTACATGAAAACGAATGAGGCTAATATGAGACGATTAGAGGGAGAAATTGGTACTTTGAAAAACGACTTTACAAATACTTTGAAATTACAAAACACGAAGATTGAGCAAGGGCAAATTGATATTAAAAAGATGTTTTCGGCCATAATGAACAAAGTCTCGGGTTCGTCATCAAGTTCTTTACCTAGTGACACCGTTGCTAATCCGAAAGAACAATGTAAAGCCGCCTCGTCTCGTGAGAAAGGTCGTGTGATTACCCCTAACCTTGAAGGATTCCGTGTTGTTTATCCCTCTCAACCCTCGACTTCTAAGACGTCTTCTTGTTCTAAAGTCGATGGGGTGAACGTGGCGACCAAGGAAAAGAGTGCACACCCTCGTGTACCTCAAATTCCATCCACGGTTCAAAAAGAGAGCTTTGTCGACCTTACCAAAGTAACCCTTGAAGAAACTTGTGCTTCGATCCTTCTTAAAAAGCCCAAAAGGCGTATGCCGAGAAAGGAAAAGGATCCGGGCCAATTTCTACTACCTTGTGATTTTTCCGAGATTGAGGGATGTTTAGCCCTTGCCGATTTAGGTGCTAGCATCAATCTTATGCCTCATTCTCTATGGAAATTGATGAGATTGCCTTCGCTTACCCCCACGAACATGACAATCGAGCTTGCAAATTGTACGCCACTTATACCAATTGGAATAGCCGAGGATGTCTATGTTAGGATTGGAAAGTTTGTTTTTCCCGCGGATTTCATTATATCCGATTACGAGTGTGACCCTAAATGTCCCATTATTTTAGGCCGACCATTCTTATCGACGGCTAGAACCGTAATCGACGTTCACGAGGGGAGACTTACTATGAGATATGGGGATGAGAAAATAGACTTTTTCGCTAGAAAATCCCAAGGGTTTAATGAGAATGAAAAAACCGAGGTTTCAAAACCTAACGATTCAAATTCTAATGATTTCAAAATGTTCACTTTAGCGGAAAGAATGAAGCTTGATGCATGTTTTGAAAGAATTAAGAAAAACGGTTTTAAAGATGATGATTTTAATGATAAAGAATACGTGTACCTAATTCAAAAGGGTATGTGTAAATACATGGATGAAAACTCACTTTGGGATGTTTTTAGCGAAACAAGTGAAACACCAATTCCGAAGGGCGACGTTAGTGCCATCACGACAACGACCAATATGGGCTCGTCTTCACCACCTTCGAAGGACCACGTCTTTGAGGCTTCAACTTCTAACTCCATCGAAGTGCCTCCTTTGCCTAGCCCAACACCCGTTGAGGCTAAAGGGTTTATCGACATCGATCCTCTCGTCTTAGAAAAGTCACCTAAGCATAGCCCTAGTGCTTGTAAGTCCATGGTTGTGAGTGCTCACATCGACTCTTTCTTTGACGATGACGATGGCGATTTTGCCGAGCTTGATCACGTACTTCGACATCCACATGCTATTTTTGATTCTCCTAAGAAGAAACATGTGAAGTACGATGATTATGAGTTTGATCCCGAGATTGAGGAAATCATTGAACGAGAGCTAGCTCTTATGCCTTCACTTCCACCTACGAGTGAGGTCGACCTTTCGAAGATCGAGGATGAACTAAATGAGTTGGAACGTCTTATTTTCGATGACGAACCAACTCATGTGACCACTAAAAATCCCATTCTCGAGGAGTTACCTTATAAACACTCTTCATTTGAGAATGACGTTTACCACATTCGTGAGGATCTAACTTATCAACGATCCCCACAAAAGAATGATGATTTCGTGCTTGATCGTGATCTTTTCGAGAGAGTTTCTAAGATACTCAAGGAGGGGAATGACAAACCTTGGTTTGACAAGCCTATCTTTGATGAAGAAATCGATGAGATCGACGTTCATGAGGATGACGAGTATGTTGACCCTGAGGGGGCGGTGTTCTTTATTGACAAACGTTTTGAGAACTTATATAATCTGCCACCCCCTCCCACCAATGACTTAAATGTGAGGATTTTTAGCGTGACTAATTTTGAATTTGACACGCCAAATATTTTCGACATTATCAAATCGGGTTTTCATAAAGAGTTTTTGAACGATGAAAAAGGAAAAGATTTTAAAAATGTTTTAAAAGATTTTTCTTAGTGTTTAACTCCGTCATCACATCGTTTTATGAGTGCTACCACCTCGTCTACTCCTTTTGACGATGGTGTGTGTGGTTTTAGTGTGGGGGAAGCCCCAAATGTCCCCCCCCCCCATTTCTCCATCGAGGACGAGATTTACGATCCTGGAATTGCTTGTAAAGGGAAATCTCGGTCTTCCACCGATGCAATAAATGGAAAAAAAATTCGTTTGCTTGGTGTGAGTCTACCTCGAGTAGCTCATATGTTTGACTTACCCATTGCCCCACCCTTCTACTTCTTATCTCTTTTCTTCTACCCCTTTGGGGTTTCGGCTTCGGTTGGAGTAGCGTTGTTTCGTCTTTCATCCGAAAATGAAGACGCTATCTTTGACCCCGGTATACGTATATCGGGTTTTTAAAGTACTCCACGTACTTTTGGGCATTGTTTATCATGTAACCCCCACCAAAAATGACCATACCAAGATTATCCCTAAATGATCACATTTATGGGGATTCGAGTCGAGCTTTTGACTCGGTTATCAAAAACAAGGTGCCTCGTGGGGGATTCTCATGCTTATCCTTGTACATATTATCGCTTTCTTAGTTTAATGTAACGAGGGGACTTGTGCTCTTCCAACCTTTGTTCCGTGGTTGTTTGTGATTGTGATTCATTAGGTTCATCGTCATCATTGAAGCCTCTCGTGTTCGTTTTACGGATCACTCGAGCTTCGATCGTTGCCCTTGGAGATTCCGATATCCGATGATATCCTTTTATGTTCTAACTTTTATCTTATTAGCATAATTCATAAACGGCTTTTAGGTTATTCGTTTTACCCTTTCCATGCTCGAGATTAAGCATTCGACTTCGTCTCTAGTATGGGGGTGTTTACACCCCTAGACTCGAAACATTGAGGACAATGTTTAGTTTTAGTATGGGGGGGTGAGTAGATACTTCACCTTGCTTACGTCAACACGCAATCCAATATTCATCTTTTTGTTATCATTTTGTTGCAAATAAGGCTAAAAATGGCCAAATTTTAAAATTTTTCTTGTTTTTCATAAGTGTTTAAGACACGAATGTAGGTTTTCCAATGGTGAGAACGAGAGTAATTTTTGACTCGACCGTGCGTGTTGAGCACTTAGCTTCGATTCCTTAACTTTTTAGGCTAAGTCTCTTAAATGAGGATGAGAAATGATAGAGTTATTTATAAGTCTCGTAATCGTCACGATCTTATGAGTAGTAATTATTAGCTTATTCTCCCAACACTTTTGCATAATAAATTGTTAATAAATATTGATTTGGCGGTTTAGTCACTATTGTTGGGTTTCTAATTTGTTTTGGTAGCTTCCATGTAATTAAATTGGGAAAACATTAAGGTATCGCCAGCGTCACGGTTTTGAAGTATTGGCACCCGAATAATCGAAAGCTTCACCTAATAATAAGATTTCAAGTGCTCACCTAAATTAAGCAAAAATTTGAAGCTCACAAGGCTGAAAAATCTATGCCCAAATTGAAAGTGAATCAAGCCTTAATCTTCGAAGCTTTAAAGATCCAAAATTCGCTTTAGCGTGAGGATATACGTCTTTGGCTAATAAAACCACCGATGAGGCGGATAATAAAAGGCAAGGCAAGACCAAAGTCATAATAAAAGCTTCATGGCGAAGTTGAATAAAAGATGGAGGTAAACCAAAGATAATAAGGCCCTTCCGTTAGGGGGCGTATAAAAGTCTTGGTAATAAGTCTCATGTTCAAAACCGTTATAAAACCGTGTTTATCGATCCTTCTTGTTGACTTAATTTTTTGACATCGTTGTCTATTGGGATGAATTATTGATTTAATGATTTTGGTTACACCGTTAAGTTTCTATTTTTAGACTTAATCTCTATTCACGCATAAGTCAATGATGTATCCTCGTGATCATTAAGACAAAAATAAAATATAAGAGATACCAAGTAGGAATAAGGGAGTTTAGGTTCGTAATTAACACTCATGAGATATGATTGTGTTGCCAACTTATAATGACAATGATCTTGTTACACGCTTAGCATGGAATTGGGTGAAAATCGAGGACGACGAAATTATTTCTAACGAAGCATTCACGTGTTCTTGTTCTATGATCCCAAAAGTCACATTCTCGTGATGAAAACAATACATTATGTCTAAAACACGTGTAGTAGTTTATTTTTATGTCTTGAATAAATGTCATCATAAAATGAATTTGGAAGTGCTATGATACTTAATTCTAGCATTGCGTGGGGACACGGCAATGGTTTAGTATGGGGGAGTGATGAGACTGTATTTATACATAGTCTCATCGTCCAAATCGGGCTTAAAACGCTTAAAATATCGTCAAAATACCCAAATATATACTTGTGTTTGTTCATTGTGTATTTTAGGTATGGATATCGTGAATTCACCAAAAGATTACAAGAATCAAGAAAAAACGAACACGGGAAACGAAGACGCACAAAGACCGGGCCCATGTTTGGAATTTACAAAAATGCCCTTGAAGTTTGAAGATTTGGCAAGAATGGCCCCTCTACTTTGAAGTTTTGACACTTTATACCCCTTGATTATCTTAGAAATACTTTGGGGTCCCTAAAGTTTTATGATTATACAAGAAAAGCCCTTGGAAAGTGACAAAGTTACAAAGTTTAATGCCTTGGTAACTAAAGGACTAAATCTGCAAATCCTAAAGGATGGATGATGAAATAACTTGGGGACTGGTTGAGAAAAGCTGTTAAAAGAACCATTTAACCTGGGGGACTAACTCTGCCAAAATGCCAAACCTTTTAACACCCCACTCCATTAAATCTAACCCCCGACAACCTAATCCTTTCCACCTCTCATATCACGACACCTCACCCTTGACCAATTGACCAGCCACTCACAGCCCTACACTTCAACCTTAAAGCCACATCACTTTCCACTTTCTTTTTATTAACTGATTTTTGTAATCAGTTTAATAATTAGGAGGTAAACAAACTTTTTAAACCAATCCCATCATAAAACAAATCAAACACCACCTGCTAATCCTTATAATCCCTATAAACCCTAATCCTAATCTAACACAAATCAAAGGGTTTCTCCTTTAAACTTTCCAGAAACTTAATTTACACTTCCCTCATACCATCCCACTCACAAAACATCAATCCCGTGACCACCAAATGGGTCCCTCGTGCTCCCCTGCTTCAACAAAAATGGTAAAAAGAGAATATGACAGCAAATCAAACGGCTCAAAGCATTTTCTTGGTCCCTAAGGAGTTTTGAACGTCCCAGATCATCTCTTAACAGCTGTGGCATCAACATCAAGCACATGGACCATTTTGACCAATTTGAAGAATTCAAATTGAAGGGCAGATTCGGAAAATCATTGCTAGGGTTTACATTATTTTTTATCTTTCTAGATTATTCTTCTAGTAGTATTTAAGGAGCACCAACATGTAGTTTGCCCTTGTTCCAGTTTTTGTAAACTTTAAAGATTATTAATGAAAATGAAAGTTTTTAATTTTCAAAATACTGAGTTCCATCTTCTTTTTAATGCTTTCTTAGTGTAACTTTTATATTAAATTTGCAATTTAGTTATAGGTTTCAAAAGTTGTTAACAAGTTCTAAGGATTTTCAGAAAATTCATTTTTTTTAAATCTCTTGAAAAAGGTTATTGAATTCAGCCCATGATGAAGTGAAAGTGGATTCATGGGACTGAATTCAGTTCTTTGTTAAAGTTTTTAAAAGTTCCAAGTTTAGGTTTAAGGTTGGTTTCATCAAAAAGGGTTTTTCAAAAGACCTTTTGACCATTTTTTTAGCTTACTGCTTAAATAAGCCAGCTCATAAGCTAGCTTATGAGCTTAGCTTATTTAAGCTTGTTGTTTCTTCCTTGTTTTTGTGGTGTTATGTGTAGGTAACAAGAAAGCTACAAGCAACCGTTCCATCCATTTCCTTTTTATTTCCATTCTCAGAAGATATAAACACCCCTAGTTCTGTTGTTGAACTCCAACAGGGGTCTTCTCTACATGTTTATGAGCTCCATTTAACCTTGAAAAGCCCTAGTAGAAGGCACTCAACCAGGTAGCTTAAGGCTTGAACCCTACTTGAGCATTTTTTTTGTTTTTAATGATAGTTATATGAATTTGTGAAGAACTTGTTTTTAGTGTTAGTATTTTGCTTGTTTATGCTCCTTTTTGTCTCTTATGCATGATATGCTTGATTTAGATCAGTTAGAATAGGATTTGTATGCAATTACTTTGTTAAAATTTAAGTTTCAGAATTAAGGGAGTGTTTGGTAATAGGGTTTAAGGCTAGAATTGTGACAGCTTTTGGCTTTCAAACACACTAAACATACTTGGTTTAGCAGTCTCATGTTATATCAGAAGTTGGATTTCATTATTGTAAGGTTTTATAGAATTGCATGTGTTGAAACTTGGTAAACATTGGCAAAAATCAGCATATCATCATAACTGTTTTGATTTTGCAAAAAGTAAACCACCAATCTTGTAATCTGTTAGATTATAGGTTAGACTAGGGTTGGCTTTCAGTTTCATGTGCATTGGTTAGCTTATGTGCAAGTTTAGAGCAGTTTAAATTCGTCTTTTGTGCACTTTGTGACAATTACTGTTCACCAGTAACTAGCAAGACATACAGTGACTGTAATTGGAGTTTTTTAGTGTGATTTGGGTTGTTACTTGGTGTTTTTATTGTTCTCATTGACTCCCCACAACCCAACTGGTTGTGGGGGTGCCTTATTGCCCAAGAAAAAGCTCAAGAAAAGCTTTCCTAAGCTTTTCAAATTTTTGTCAGCTTATTTGCACTAGCAGTGGGAACTCACTTTCCCCTGCTAGTTGTTTAGTTCCCCCTGCTTCACAAAAAGACAGAAACAAGAAAAAGGTCACTTTCACAATCTTATTTTTTTGTCTTTTGTGACTTTAAATAGGAGTTCAGGGTTCAAATCTTTTTCATTATTTTTCTTATTTTATTTTTGAATTTTCAGTATAATTTAATTTTTTGTTACTGTTCATTAAGTAATTTTTAGATTATTTAGCTAATTTAATTACTTTTTAATCTTTCTATTTTTGTCTTGTAGTGTAAAAAAGTGTTATTTTTCAGTTTTAAAATTTTTCTTATATTTAGAATAATATTTTAAGATTTTCAGTTAAAATTTGTTACTGTTCACTCTTTTTAATTATTTTTTATAATTAATTTAAGTTAATTAGGGTTTAATTATTAAATAGTTTTGTCTTTTAGTGCAAATTTTTACTTTTTTCAAACTTTTTCAATTTTCCACTGTTCAATAGTGTAATTTAGGATTTTTAAAATTATCAAATTAATTTTGGCATTATTTTATTATTTTCTAGGATTATTTTAATTTAAAAATAGTTTTTAGTGATTAAAAAATAGAAAAATAGTTTTTAAAATTTAGGAAAAATACTTTTTAGTCATTAAATAATATAAGTTAGTTATTAGTTCAATAAATTAATATTTTGGGCATTTTGTTAATTATATTTAATTTTTGGGCTTTAATTAGCACTAAAAATTGAATATTTAATTAATAAAAGGTTTTAAAATAAATTTGTTGGATTTTTATTCTTATTTATATTATTTAAGACTTAGTTTAATATTTTAATTAATTTTTAGGTTTCATTTTTAATTTTGTCACGTTTTACGTATTTACGTTCGCGTCTTACGTTAATTCGTCGTAGTGTAATCGTAGTCGTAGCTCGTCTTTTATTTTTCTCTTCTAAACCAAAAACGTCACTAATCCAAACATTGTTATTTTATATTTTGGCACATTAATACACACACCTCCTTCGAGAACGAACCCGCATTTATTCGGTTTTACGGTTTTTAATTAAAACGTAACGCTTAATACTTGCCACGGTTATTTGTTTTTCCTAAAACAAGTGACTAAAAACCACAATATCAGCATTACATAAGAAAAATAAAAGATTAAGGTAAAAAGGGCTGTGAACATCTTCAATAGTCATCATTTTTAATTCTTTCTTCAGCTTCAGCCAAGTCCAATTTGTTATCAATTTCATCCTGCAAAGTCTTTGCAAACTTCTTGGAATACTCTGTGTTGATCTTGAGCGACTTCTTGTGACAGAGTAGCTGAATAGTTGAAGCTAAGCACAGCTCATCTTCCCTTTGAAAAGCATACTAGCAAGCCCTGTTCATCAATGCCGTTCCTCTTTCAGGCTCTGTGTATGTCTGACCATCAACAGGGCCAACAATACCATTGGGGAGGATCAAATCCCTATGCATGCCATCCACTTGAACATCTTCATTAACAAAAGTTTCATTAACAATTTGTGAAATCCTTCTCCTTTTGTTGCCTGTCTTTGGGGGTTCTTGTTCAAAAAGCTGTGGTGGGGGATCAATCTTAAGTTTGGCTGTTGTTTCCTTGATCAAGTTAAACTTGGCCTTAAGAGTCTTCAGCAGAAGAAAATTAGCCTGTCCAGTCTTTTTGGCAGCTAAGGCTTCAAGTTCGAACCATTATGATAACCCAAGTGTCTTTAACCTGAAGTTGTCAAACACATCCATATTTCCATGTTGGTTTTCCCTCCATAAGATCATCTGTGGGGTGTTTGTGGATTTATGAATGGTGTATTTGAACTTGGTTATCTTGCCAGAAGCATATCTATTGTTCACGCAGGCATCATAGTCAGCTTTGACTTTCCTTAAAGCCTCAGCGCGTTTTTCTTCCATTTCCCTCAACCTTTGTTTTTGTTTTTCCCTTTCAGGTGGTGTCATCTTCCTCAGAGTAGCTTCATTCAATTCTTTGGCTGTCTTGAGTTCATTTAATCTTTTGAATTCTTCAGCCTGTTGCTCTATTTCTTCAGGGGTTAAAGGAATCTCGTCGGAAGGTGTAAAGGTTGAGAATTAGGAAAGGTCTGTGGTGGATCCTCCTGTCTCTAGCATCGCAGCTATCTTCTTAAGTTTGGTATCTGTGTCAACCAAAACTATCTCATTTCCTTTCTTCGAGACAGAGGACTCCACACTTATGTTTTTCAAAACATCAGCTCTTTTGATAAATGTTGTCTGAGCCTGTGTTTGAATAGCTTTGGGGAGAGAGCTAACAGTGAATTTTAATTTCTTGGCAGCTGGTTCATCATCATCCTCAGGCTTGCTGGTGTTAACCAAAACCAGAGACTTTGATGAGTCAGCTCCATCTTGAGTTTGTTGCTCCCCCTGAGTATTATCCTCATCATCAGGTATTACAATAGGTGTGATGACTTGGAGAGGAACAGGTGTGATGGTGGGGTTAGCTGATGATGAGCCTTGTTCAGCAGATGCAAGGCTGAGTGTTGTATTTTTCTCCCCCTCACGTTTATCCTGACTTCGCAGATGTTTGGATGAACGTGCTTGAAAACGTCTTGCAATCTGTTCCACAGAGGCAGCCATAGCACGTTGTCTTTTTCTTGAAGCCCTGGCAATCTTCAGCAGGAGGTTGCCATTGGCATTGGTATTGGCCTGAACACGCCTGACAATAAAGTTAGCATGGCGGTATTGCCTGTTGCGAACAGCATTAAATTGCCTGTGCATGGTGAGTTCATGTTCATGGAACATGGCAGGGACTGCTGAGTCAATGGCATCTTTTATTCTTGTTGAAAGGTGACTGAGTCCTTGGGCTACACCTCTTCTTGCACCATCCTGAATTGGCTCAGTGACCGCCTCAGCCACAGCCTTTTTGATGATGCCTGGAAATGTCACAGTGAAGTTGTGAATTTCAGACTTGATCACATCCAGCTTCCTTGATAAGCGCTCAATATCTGATTGATGATGAACAGGCTGAAGATTCTTGATATTGAGGCTTTGCTGAGCATAGTCATCCCCCCTTGGTAGAATATCAAAGTTTGTCTGGGCAGGATGAACAAACAAGAGGAACTCCGCTGTTGGATCATAGGCTGGAGATTGGAAAACTGTTGTTGTGGATGTAGCAGAGTTGGGAGTATCAACAGCATCCTTGGGAGGAGATGTCTTATCACCAGTTGGTGTAGACACAGCTATTTCTTTTGGAGGAGAGACTGACAGCTGGTCTTCCTCATCTTCTTCATCCTCTTCATCGAACATCCCTTCAGGGAATTCATCCTCAGGCATGGAATCAATATCATAGACATAATCTTCCAGTGATAGCATTTCTTCATCAGCATTTAACAAAGGCTCTTCATCATTGGGTTTGTCTTGAGTCATTGTATCAGCCTCCTCTTCTTATTGTACCTGAGACTCGATGACTGGCTATACAATTTCAGCCTGCAAATTTGTTGTAATTAGTAACAGGGAAAAATATAAGGGTAATGGTCGCCATTTCGCTGTCCCAGAGAGGCTGAGGGTGATTACTCAGCCACTCCAAAGGATAAATCCTTGGGATTCTTTTAAGTGTGAAAAAAAAAATAAGGTTAATGATTGCCATTCGCTGCCCCTAGGAAAGCTGAGTGTGATTATTCAGCCCCCCCAAAAGGTGAAAACCTTTGGGACTCTTTTGATTGTGAAACATATGTTGTTTATGGATCGCCAGTCGCTGCCCCTAGGAAAGCTGAGTGTGATTATTCAACCCCCCCAAAAGGTTAAAACCTTTGGGACTCTTTTAAGAGTGAAACATATGTGGTTAATGGTCGCCTGTTACGCTGCCCCTAGGAAAGCTGAGGGTGATGATTCAGCTCCCCCTGAA
Organism: Glebionis coronaria; assembly: GCA_025667525.1. Taxonomy (NCBI): domain Eukaryota; kingdom Viridiplantae; phylum Streptophyta; class Magnoliopsida; order Asterales; family Asteraceae; genus Glebionis; species Glebionis coronaria. The sequence goes on from CM046876.1 coordinate 219,135,919, forward strand.
ACGATAAATCCTTTGGGACTCTTTTAAGGAGGGAACCAAGAGGCTGTGTGAAGTACAACTGATCAAGGTTGAGACATTAGTGTATTCAGGTTGTTGTTAGCCTGAATACTGTCTAGAGGGTGCAGGGTCATCGGGGTGCTTTATAAACACAAATGAATCATTCCCTGGTGCATAGACAGGGTGTACATAAGTCTTAAAGGATTCTAAGTGTATTGATAGACTTCTATGGGTCGAGGATTACCCTAACTTCACCACTCTCTCCTACAGACAAATGAGAGTGGCTTCTTGTGAACCTCTAAAAATGTACACTGATTACATGTGAGATATCAGCTTGATCAGGCTGGTTTCCTGTCGTCTCAGCTGACTTTGAGACACTAGACTCCTGTTGTTTGTCAGCCAAAGAATCTGAATCCACATGAGTATCTGGACCAGAGGAGGTGTCAGTCTTCTTTCCCTTGGCCTTAGGAACAGCTTTGGAGTGGGAAGAAGAGGGGATTTTCTTCTTCTTAGGCTGTTGGCCAGATGAAGCCTTTGACTTAGTAGTGTACTGCCCAGAGGTCAAAGACTTAGACTTGCCAGCAACACTTGAAGTATTCACCTTCTCAGAGGAAGGGAGCAAGGGCTTCTCAGCGTTTGGTACTTGGTTGGCCACATTCATCATATGGGCGGTGACAGGGACATCATCAGCTCCTATTTCTTTGTAGATGGCACCTGTGATGCGGTAGGGCTTAAGAGCAGTCAAGGCCTTGTTGTGGTAGTTATCTCCCAGCAGGCTTTCGAAGATCAGAGACAGGAAGCGCACATAGCAGATATTCTTTTCCCTGACCTGATTCCTTCCCTTCAGTTGTTCTACAAGGTTGGAGAAGAGAATGCTTCCAACATCAACATCAGCTCCCCAGATTAATCCATAAGCAATAGCCTGATGGTTGAAAGACATCTTATCCTGTGATCCCTGCATTCCTCCCAGGGATTTAACAATGTGGGTGAAGAGGACACGCCACATGGGAGTGAAATACTTAATCTTCAGAGGAGATTTAGCGAGGACCTCAGCTGGTGTAAGGGCAGGGTTAACGTCATGGCAAGGGTTGAGTGTGGCCAGGGCTTCTTTGACAACCTTTTTATCAACTACCTTCAGGCATTCATCTCCATGCTTCAATCCGGCCACACTTGAAAAGTCTTTAAGGGAGAAGGCGAAAGGGTGTTCATTGCATGAAAGGCTAAATGTTATGGTGTCTTCTACCACTTCAGCAGAATACCAGAATTCCCTAAGGTATTCTTGGTAAAAGGTGGATGGGGATTTGGTGAAGGCTTCACTTAGGTCACAATTCTGCATGAAATTTACCAGATCTGAATAGGTGCTATTTGGTGCCTTAATCCATCCAATGGCGTTGTTGGAGGCGAGGATGCTCTCGTTGATCTTGAAGTTAACATTTGATGCTTTGGGAACTGAGAACGCCATGGATTGGAGGTTGAAGGTGAAAGAAAATGGCGGATAGGTTAAGAGAGATAAGAACTTAGAGAGAGAAGTAGATTTGAGAAATGAGAGAGGTGGTGGGTGAGAAGAGAGAAGAGACAATATATATTCAAACTAAGTGAACAGTTATTCAACCGTATTAAATGCAAGGAGCGAAAATGACTGTTCAAGTGGGTCCCCTTGACCTTTCAAAATAGTTTGTCTCCTCGTTATCTGAAAAATAAATGATTAAATATTTGAGAATGTTTTTTGCATTTACTTGGAAAGTAACTACCTAGTTTCATGTGAAAAACATTTAATATAGAATCAATCATTTAATGAACACATTTAATATCAAGCCACAGGCTTTGAGATATTGAGCATCCCTAGCTCAGCAACTAGCCTGTTGAACGAAGGTTCAGCCAAAGGCTTTGTAAAGATATCAGCTAGTTGCAGCTCTGTGGGAACAAAATGCAGCTCAATATCTCCCTTCATTATATGATCCCTGATAAAATGATACCTGATATCAATGTGTTTGGTACGAGAGTGAAGAACAGGGTTGTTGGATATGGCAATGGCGCTGGTGTTGTCACAAAAGATTGGCACTTTGTCATACAAGATTTCATAATCAGCCAATTGACTTTTCATCCAGAGCACCTGAGCGCAACAGCTGGCTGCAGCGACATATTCTGCTTCAGCTGAAGACATAGCCACAGAGTTTTGCTTTTTAGCACTCCATCCAACCAATTTTCTTCCTAGGATTTGACAGCTGCCTGAAGTGCTCTTTCTGTCAATACAGCATCCAACATAGTCTGAATCTAAATAGGCCTTGAGATCAAAGCCTGATTCTTTTGGATACCATAGGCCTAGGGATGGTGTTCCTTTGAGATACCTGAAAATTCTCTTAACAGCCACTAGATGGGATTCTTTTGGGTTAGCTTGGTACCTTGCATAGAGACATGTGGAGAATTGGATATCTGGACGACTAGCTGTTAAATACATGAGTGACCCAATCATGCCTCTATATAAAGTTTCATTGACAGAGACCCCTGACTCATCAGGGCCCAAGTTGTTGGGTGGAAGCATGGGGCATTTCACTGATGCACAATCAGCTAAGTGATATTTTTTAAGTAAATCCTTAACATACTTTTCTTGACAAATTGAGATTCCCTTAGGACATTGTTTAATTTGAAAGCCCAAAAAGTAAGTTAATTCTCCCATCATACTCATCTCATATTTCTTGGTCATTAATTTAGCAAAACGTTTACTAAGATTTACATTTGTTGACCCAAAGATGATATCATCCACATAAATCTACACAATGATGAAATCACTCTTATCCTTGAAGGTAAAGAGTGTTTTATCAATAGAACCCCTGACAAATTTATTTTCAGTTAAGAAATTGGAAAGAGTTTCATACCATGCTCTTGGAGCTTGTTTCAGACCATACATTGCCTTGTGAAGTCTGTACACATGGTTGGGGAACTCACTGTTCTCAAATCCTTCAGGTTGTGCAACATACACTTCCTCAGCCAAATCACCATTGAGGAAGGCACTCTTAACATCCATCTGATACACAGTGATGTTCATATAGGCAGCATAAGCAAGGAAGATTCTGATGGCTTCAAGTCTAGCAACAGGTGCAAAAGTTTCATCATAGTCAATTCCTTCAGTCTGAGAGAATCCCTGTGCCACCAGTCTAGCCTTGTTCCTGATGATGTTCCCAATTTCATCCATCTTATTTCTATAGATCCATCTAGTGCCTGTGATATTCTTTCCAGGTGGGGCTGGCACTAGTGTCCATACTTTGTTTCTTTTGAACTGATTGATTTCTTCTTGCATAGCAGCTACCCATCCTTCTTCTACCAGAGCCTCAGCTACTCTTTTAGGTTCAATTTGTGAAAGAAATTCAGCAAAGAGACATTCATTGGATGAGGCTGACTCTGAGTCTTGAATTTGCTGTCTAGTTGTGACCCCTGCATTTGGTTCCCCAATAATGTTGACAAGAAGAACGTGTTGATCTCTTGACCACTTATTTTGAGGAGCTGGGGACTCAAGGACAGGAGCACTTGTGGGCACAGCTGGTACAATTTGAGTTTCATCCTGCTAACTAGGAGGGCTTTCTTCAAAGACTACTTCAGTGTCAGAGTCTTCTTCAGTCATATCAAGGGGTGTTATTTCATTATCAGCAGGAGAATCTTCAGGGATTTGAAGAATTGGTGAGTCATTAATATCATGAGAAGGACCATCAGAGATTTGAGGTTCTTCTTCATCAAGTTCCTGAGAGGTAGGAACTTCTATGTTGTGAGTAGACAGAGGGTCAAAGGCAGGGACATAAGGGGTGAGAGTGTTGGAGTGATGATGACTAGTAGGTCTGGGTTCTGTGAACTCATCACTTGGAAAAGAAACATTTTCATTAAAATCAATTTCATCACCCTCTGTCCCTGTTCTCTGTATGACTTCATCATCTTCATTGAATCTAACATGGAATGTTTCTTATACTTCTTGTCTTCTGATGTTGAATACTCTGAAGGCTTTGGCTGTTGGAGAGTATCCCAAAAAGAAACCATCATCAGCTTTTTCATCAAACTTTCCAAGTTTATCCCTGTAGTTATAAATAAACACAGGGCACCCAAACACATGAAAATAGCTGACGTCTGGCGATCTTTTTCTGAAAACTTCATAGGAGGTTTTACCATGTCTTTTGACAATGATTGATCTGTTTTGTGTGTAGCAAGCAGTGTGAACAGCTTCTCCCCAAAATTGCTTTGGTAAGGCTGCACCATTTAACATGGTTCTTGCTGCTTCAATCAAAGTCCTGTTTCTTCTTTCAGCCACACCATTTTGTTCAGGGGTGCCAGCTGAAGAGAAGTTCTGTGAAATCCCTTTTTCATCACAAAAAGATTCAAGTTGATGATTCTTGAATTCAGTACCATTATCACTTCTTAGAGCTTTGACTCTAACATCATTCATATTTTCAACCTGTCTGATGAAGGACATGATGGTTTCAGCTGCTTCACTTTTCCTTCTGAGGAAGAACACCCATGTGTATCTTGAAAATTCATCAACTATGACCAAGGTATAATTGTTGTGATTAATGGCCTGAGGTTTGACAGGCCCAAACAAATCCAAGTGAAGGAGATGTAAGCACTTGTCAATAGAGAATGATTGCCTGGTCTTGAATGAAGACCTGTGATGCTTTCCTTTGACACAGGCAGAACAAGTTTTGTCTTTGGAAAACATTACTGAAGGTAGACCAGCAACCAAGTTTTGAGTGGCTATCTTATTGATGTTCTTGAAGTTGAGATGAGACAGTCTTTTGTGCTATAGCCAATTGACACATTCAGAGGCTTTAGCAAGAAAACAATTTGAGCTGTCTTCAGAGCACACAGCCATGTTGATGACATAAACATCTCTCCTTCTAGGTGCAATCAGCACAACATCATTGTTTTTGTTGAATATGGTTCTTTGAGTCTTAGTAAACAAAACCTTATAGTCAGCATCACACAATTGGCTGATGCTAATAAGATTGTGTTTAAGACCATTCACTTATGCAACCCTGGTAAATGTAATCCCATTGCAGTTCACTGAGCCATATTCTTCTGTGTCACCTGAAGAGTTATCTCCAAACACCACTTTAGGACCTGGCTCCTTTGAGTATCTGTGCAGGTATTGTTGAATCCCTGTCATGTGTCTAGAACAGCCACTATCTAGATACCATACCGATTCCTTGAGATATTTCTGCACAGATACATAGAAACAGATTAGTTCCTATGGTGAACCCACTTTCCAGTGGGTTCCCTGAATTGCTTATTAGCAACTCTTGTGTTCCTGAAAAACTTTTGGCGTTGGGATAGACAGTTCATTGTTTCATGGTTATAACTCCCACAGATATCACACCCAGGGAAGTCACCACACTCGTCTGAGTGATGGTCTATGAACCCACATAATTTACAGGGAGGAAAAGGTTTGTAATTTCCCTGTTGTCTTTTGGAACTCTGTGGTCTGTCCCTAGAGGGTGTCTGAGCTCTTTTAGCTGCCATGTGTCTGTCATGATCTAAGGTCGAATGGTGAGAATTTTTACATACATTGCAATAAGGTTTGATTAACATTTCCCCTTTGGGTTCACCTAGGACTGACTTAGGTTCATGAGAAGTAGAGCATTCAGCGGAAGGCTTAATGTGTTGTTTCAAGAGTTCTACTTCTTTCATAAGAGACAACAGGCGATCTTCAGTGGTAGGTTCAACCTTATTCACAGCTTTAGTAGTAACAGGCTTAAAAGCTACCTGTTTGCCAGTTTGTTTAGCAGGAACATGAAAAACTTTAGCTGGAGGTTTCTCAATATCTGTCCTAAGTTCATCCTTAGCAGATCTATAAGAACTGCTGGGTTCAACTCTAGAGAGTTTGGGCAAGGGTGGTAGCTCAGCCACATCTTCAGAGACAGGGTCATTTGTCAAAGTAGTATCTGACATATGAATAGTCTCTGTAGATTTAAAGACAATGTCTTTGGGTTTGGTGAGAATTCTCAGCTTATTTTTCTTAGCAGATATATCCCTTTTAATGTCAGCAAGCAGTTCATCATTAAGCAATTGATCTATAGTGAACCTAGCACACATCCATTTTTCAATAACCTTGTTCAATTCAGAGACTTGATCATTTAAAGCAATGTTTTTCAAGGTTAATCTAGCTACTTCATTTTGCAGGGATATTTTCTCTAAATTAACCCGCCTGAGAGTTTCACATTCAGCCTTAGCATTTAGCATTTCAGATTTAACAGAGTGAAACTTATCAAGTAGGTTCTTTCTTTGTTCCTCAACAAAGTGTAAATCAACAATGGTGTAATCAAGGACATGCTTACGTTCATCACTATCAGACATGGATAAAAGCCTGTGTACCTTTTTCATTGTGATGTCAACCCATTGTCCTGATCTTGCATCACCTTTTCCAACAGCTGGTTCATCCTCAGCTATTGCTATAAAAGCCCTGACTCTGGTGGTGTCTTCTTCATCTGAAGTCAGTGGCTTATCATTCCAATCATAAGTTTCAGCAACCAACCCTTTCTCTGTCTTTTTCTCACCACTCTTCTTTTTGGACAGAGCTTCAATCTTCAAGTTCATTTGTTCTAACTCAGCTTTAAGTGCCTTGTACTTATTTTTGTAATCTTTCTTCTCAGTGTCTGAAGAATTGGATGGTGATGAGTTGTTATGTTGTTTGAACTTGTAGGGTTTGGATGAAGATGATGGATAAGAGGGTGAGGATGTCTTGGTGGAAGGAAAGTCTTTTTGATAATGTCCAAGCTTTCCACAGGCAAAACAAGTTTCTTTTGACCTGTCAGTTGGTTTACTAGCTGATCCTACTCTTCCTGATCTTTTGAAGTATCTTCTTTGGTTGGCTAACAAGGCTCTTTCATGGAACTCTGCATTGAGGTCTGTCAAGAACTCTTGGCTGCTACGGGTATCTTCTTCAACATCAGAATCGTTGTCATGAGGATGTGTTGCAGAGATTAATGCTTTGGAAGATGCTCCTTGGACTACAAATCATTCAGTCTCTGACTTGTAAATAGTATCGATCAACCCTTCTTCATAATTGTACTTACCATAGAGCTGAGCAAGGGTATCATTTTTGATTGAGTTCTTAGCTCTCTGAGTCTGATTCATGCTCAGCCACTTTCTTGGAAGGCTGTTGACAAAAGTAGCATTGATCTCAGCTTGACCAATAGTGACATCATTCATAGCTAGGTCATTTAGAAGAATCTTCAGCCTAGTATAGGTTTGCTGAACCTTTTCTCCTTCAAGTGACTAGAAGGCATTAAACTGAAGTCTGAGTGCCTGAATCTTTGTCTCTCTTGTTTCAAAGGGTCCTTCATGGCCAAGAATGAGGTCTGTCCACATTTGTTTAGATGTGGGACACTGAATGACAGACTTCATGATATGCGTGGGAAGGCAGGATATTATGATGCTTTTGAGACGTTTATCTTGGTTTGCCAATTTCCTATCAGCTGGAGTCCATTGTTTGAGAGGTTTGGGAAGAGGGTTTTCTTCAGTGGATGTAAGCGCCATGGGAATATATGGACCATTTTCCAAAATTTCTAAAAGAAAAGGTTCAAGCCCATCAAGATATACAAGAAATTGACTCTTCCAACTGCCAAAATCTTCTTCATCTTGAGTCAAGAATTTGGGGTAGATCATCGTCATTGGCAGGAGGGTTAAGTCTTGGTGAAGATGGGTTTGTGGAAGGTGATTGTGGTGGGTTAGAAGTTTCTGGCATGGTGGATCTTGATTATAAAACTGAGAACGATGTTTCTTGAAGGTTTTAATATCAAACACCGCTCTGATACCAATTGAAAGTCCCTAATCAATGCAAGAAACCCTAATCTTAACTTAATTAACACAAGGTATTACTTTTCAAACGTAATCTTATTATTGTATAATAAAGAATTACAAGTGTTATGTATAACACAGTTTGATGACAATGTGTTGTGCACACTTTGAACAACAATAAACCTTAACTTATGAATACAGTCGTAGCTGTTTGATTCACTAAGTTATATGCAATAATGTTCTTAATATTTCAAAGTGTTAAACATTAATGCATGGATACACATCCTATTTATAGTGTTACGAGTTTGACCTAAACAGTACTTGATGGTGACTACACAAGCTTTTACAAGTTCCCACATCAGTCACATGATGTCCTTCTATTCTTGGTAGTCTTCCATTATGCTTTAAGGAAACAGTTGTCAAAACAGTTTCCTTTTTCTTCATAGTCTCGAACACACAAATGGCATGTCCAAAGTGTGCTGAGAGTTATCAGGGTATTGCCACCCCTGTTAACTCTCAACCCCTCAGAGTCCCTGATACATCTTGGCCGTTATCCATCACAGCCAATGAGTATGTCTTCAGGTAATTCTTCGACTTCCCTGACAATGTCTCTGACATGGACTCCTCTGAGGTTGCTCACAGAGACTTGGATCTCTGTGAGTCTTGCGAAACTTTCTTGCCTCCTAGGCACAGGCAAGGGACTATCTAACAGCCTAATTATGTTTAAATCAATGATCAGGGAATCTAACAAGTTTAGATTCCCAACATTAAATTATATATATCAAAATATATATCTTCTCAATAGGGCTTGTTGGTAACTTCAGAGATCTTTGGCACCGTAATAGTCAAAAGATTTTTCAAATATTTTCTCGAATGTTCATAGTTAAAAGATTTTGAAAAGTTTTGTTCAAAACCTTGGTTTTTAAAATCTTTCGTTCTCTATAACGAGAGCTCTGGTACCAAACTGTAACATTCTCAAATTTCGTATCGGTACAGCGGAAGGGTCTTTTAGAGTGTTACGGGATAGCACAATAACTCCAATCATAGACAACACATAAAAATGGTTGTACAAGGTTCAACATACATTCATTCGATAAAAAGTTTTAAAGTGTACAATAGGTCCCAAATTATACAGGTCATTAAGTTTACAAAACATAGATCGAATGAACATTTTTATTATTATGTGGGCCATCAGAGTCGATCTCCATCCGGATTACCTTCAAGCACCTGAGATAAAAACATGCAAAAATCATATCAGCGAATGCAGAGTGAATTCATAGAGTTTAATAAAACCGTTATATAAAACAATCGTTGAAATCAGAACACAAGTATAATATCAGAAGTAAGTCCTCGTATTGCTAGTCAGGCAATATATAAAGCAAAGCATACATCTTAAACCGTCCATGAGAACGTAGCCTCAATATTACCATTATAGCTAATATTATCATCGTTATTAGCATCGATAATAAACCGTATTAGATTACATTATGTTCATTTGGATTATTATTAGCCGCATGCATTTGTTACCTTACTATCACAACAACGGGCCGCGAACCCGACAAACAATTTTCCCATCTAAGTTAGCGTGTCATCACAAAAATCACGCTATGTAAATCTTCTCATACATAAATTCGCTTACCAATCAATGTGGTACAACGGAGATCAACCGTCAAGGCACGAACTGGGGTGATCGTCCCCAAATAGTACTATCATATGCATAAGCGTCTACCAAATCCCGGTAGTTCATAATTCATGCTAATGGGTGTAACACCCCCAAATTTATACAACTCAGTACAGCGGAAGACTAGTTGGTGTTACGGGATAGCACATTACTCACATCATAGACAACGCTTAAAAGTCGCGTCGTTTTAATAATAAAGCATTTCCATTCATAAATATCAAAGTTACATAGGTCCCAAGTCATTATATTTCAAATAGGTTTTACAAAGCATTTGAATGGAAAAATATTATTTAAGTGCGAGCCATGAATTCTTGTCGTCTTCCCGAGAATTACCTTCAAGTAGCTGAGATAAAACATGTTAAAAGAAAAGGTCAGCGATAACGCCGAGTGAATTCATAGAGTTTAATAAATACCATCAATATAACATCGGTATAAAATTATTACCAAAAATCATTTTGTACAAATCTTTGTAATAGGCCATAATATAGCCAAATTCATTTTATACAAATCCTTATCAAAATCATAATATAGGCATTTGCCTTAGAAATCATTATACGAACCATTGTCGTCAAAAACATCATACAATACATTTTATAACGTTGTATAGATTAAATAAAAACCGTTATATGAATATGGTTATATAAAACCAAAACACGAACATAATATCAATAGTATGACCCCGTATTGCTAGTCAGGCAATACATCGTAAATTTGTGCGTATAGTAGTATTGCGTTAATTGGATTATTATAAGCCGTATGACATTGTTACCTTACTAATCCAAACAACGGGTAGCTAGCACGAAACTCATTTGCCCATCTAAATTAGCGTGTTGTCACAAAGGTCACGCTATGTAAATCTTCTCATACATAAATTCGCTTACCAATCAATGTGGCACGACGGGGATCAACCGTCAAGGCGCGAACTGGGGTGATCGTCCCCAAATAGTACTATTATATGCATAAGCGTCTACCAAATCCCGGTAGTTCACAATTCATGCTAATGGGACTTTTAGTGACATAACCTAACTTTAATAATCCATTTAATTTCATCTATCGGGTCATTTAATCATTTATCGGGTCATACAATCGGGTCAGACAATCATTCGGGTCCAAATCAATAAACAAAAAAACGGGACAAATGGTGTCCTATTTTATAAAAACTAACATGTTATCTCCCTCGTGGCTTTATAAAACATTTCATAAAAACATTTAAAAGAGTTCGAGGCTATGAACTCACGTTGATGTGGGAAAGCGGGTTATTGGCAATTCGGATGTACGGTACGTGCTTCAATCACGAAAACCTAAACAAATAATACTCGTCTTAGACTCTTGTCCAATGACTTTATAAAAATAACAATTATGTATACATATGATGATTATATATATATGATGATCAAGTGGGTTTACATATTCTCATTTACTCATTTTAGTGTTATGTGTCGATAAATTTCATACTAGTTTACTAGTTTTACTTATTTACATATTTTAAGTGTAATAAGCCGATTATAAGTTCATTAACTTGTATTAATCCATTTCATACTTGTATTATCAGTATTTATACTTTACATGTTGGGCCCAAATGGGTTAAGCTCAATAAATAAGTTTATAAGTGTTTTAGCCCATTTTGTTGTATTATTAGTCCAATAACGTTAACTTAGCCCGTTAATGTCCGTATGTTTTATAGTTCGGGTTTTATCGGTTTTTACTTGTTATATATGCTTATATATCAGTATATGAGTTTATAAAAGTTTACATTAGACGGGTCCAACCATCTAAGTTTTATTTAACAAAAACGTTAATTTTACGGTAATAGCCGAAAAAGTCGTAAAAATCATGTTTATAGTTTTATAACTTATAAAACTTATCAAGCTACCATTTTTATAAAATGTCCATTTATTTATCCTTTTACATATTTATATAAATGTATTATTAAAGTTAGTGGGTTTTAATTCACATTTTATACTATTTTTATTTGAGTGCTTATATAATACTATTATACTTTAATTTCCCAAAATCTGATTTTTATTTTCATGTTCACCAAAACTGCCATATCTATAGTTCTATATGGAGATAGAAGCTCAAATTTTTATGACATAAACTACATGATATGTGCTCCATATCTAGAGTTCTAAAAATCGTCCAAAACAGTGAACTCAGATTGGTACTCTAAATTTGTTTTGATCATATCTCACTCATCCTAGTGATTCCATTGCATGGCCAACTCTTACATGTGTACAAGACATATTACTTACAGTATATCCATTAATCTATGCCATTTTTATCAGTTCATCATATGATTCTTTACTGTTTTATACAGCCAACAATTTAAACAAGATTTTAGCCTTGTTTCTTATAGTTTTTCATCTTTTTAACCATGTTTATCAACACCAAATCCCCACACAATATTTTTAATCATCATTCATCATCATATACATATACATAAGTAAAAGAAATACAAGATTACATAATCAAAAATAACAAGAGGATGGTAACAATCTCTATACCACCAAAGTGATGAAAAGATGGGGTTGATGATGAACAAGACTTGGTTTTGGGTAACCAATCTTATGAGATATCAACATCACTTCTAGGATCACCAAGTATTTGTAGATTCCTCCAAAAATCAGCCCTTGTTCTTCATGAAAACTCCTTGAGAAATCAGCCCTTGGACATCACCAAATCTTCTCCTTGGATGTTAAAATCACCACCAATCAATAGAGCTTGAAAAGGTCTTTATCATATATGTGAATAACATATGATTTCATGGTTAAATTTGATCAAATGAGGGTGTTTAGGGGTGGTTCTTGGACGAATTTTAGAGAGAGGAAGAGAGGAGTTGGTGGTTTACATGTGTTGAATGAGTGAATGGTTTTGGCTAGATGGTTTTGTGGTTTGTTAGCTTGTTTATTAAGCTTGCAAGACATGTGTCTTGCAAGTTTATGTATAAACTTGCCACAAGGCTTGTGTTGGCTAGTTATAGTGGGGGTGGGACAAGTGTCCCACTTGTCTAATCTCCACTAATTTACGGGTACTCCTCGATTCTAGTTTCCTCGATTTACGTGCCCTCGGGTCGTTTTACGAAAAACGTTTTTATAAATTATGAATCAACGGTACAAAACGAATCTAATAAAAATTGTCTTAGCAAAAACGGAGTTCGAAAACGTAAATACGTAATCCTAAGGTGTCTGGTTTAGTCGTAAAGGACGTTAAATTTAAATCGTAAGTCTTAATCTCTTCTCTTAAATTTGTGAGTTTATGAACCAACACAAATTTAAAATATCCAAAGTAATATTCACGGATAAATTTATTTCCTGAAATGGCGGACTGTCACCAAAGACGGTGTATGTAAACGTAAGCACGTAACGTAGAATCCTCCGGTTTAGACGTAGTCGATGCTACTTCAAGACGTAAATCTAAATTACTTCCCAAAAATAAGTGAGTTCATAATATAACATTAAAATAATGTTTTTAATTAATACTTGAGAATAAAATATCAACCATAAATTAACGGATTGTCACAACATTTACCCCTAAACAGGATCTTTGTCCTCAAAGATCATCTTATCTTACTACTCGCTTCTTATAGAGTTAAAGCCATGTGGGTATTTCCTCCACATTCGGTCTTTTCTCACAAGTGTAATTCATTACAATACGCGAGTTTCATCAAACATAACTACGGGAATAAGATCAGGCTTAATGTTGACTTACTTTCTCTATCCATGATGTTCATGGGTTTTTGATGAATGCAACTTTTCGCTGATCTAAACTTTATCAAGAAGTAATCAGATTTTCACTTGATAGACATATCATCAAGTTAGATATACGAATCATAATTTACGCAGCCCTTGAAGTCCTAGGGTAGATCCAGCTTATATGCCTTTCAAACCAACTTTTACATCATCTCAATGGTCCCATACAACGGGGACTTATTTCCCATGATCTTTCAGATCATCAATTCATTTTTACATGGTTAAAATTTTTGGCATAACTTCGCTACCCATCTGGCACTTCAAGATCTACATTTCGTATTCACATAACCTCCTGCCCACTACCGACAGTCAATAATCAGATCCTAATTTCAACAATCATTTCAGGTCTCGCGGGTCGAGTATTTTATAAGTTAGGTTCGCCATCATAGGAAACCTTAAACCTAAAAGACATGTCCAACTCACGGTGGGTATATGTCGGATGTCTTCATCCCAACTCCTGATTACAGATGCTCTCATATAGATCCTAACAAGATTCGATCTCGATCCTAATACGATGATTATCAATGATAATCTCTCCAAAGGAAAGCGATTATATGATTTATTACCAAAGGTCAATCATTCAAACATAAAACTGCACTTCTAGTATTTTGTATCGTTACTTTACCTCGTCCCTTCGATTGGGGTGGTACACAGTACTCTCATCAAGATTCGTTCTCAATGACTTCTGAGCAAATCTGTAGAAATTCGATGCGAAGCGAGGATCTTGATAGAGATGATCGATACAGGCACACCATGTTTACACAACTCCTTTAAATACAAAAGAGTCAATTTCTTCATCGAGAATTTATCATTAACTGGAATGATATTAGTAGATTTGGTCAATCTGCCGACGATGACCCAAATCGAATCAAATTCAGATGATGACCTTTGCAATAGTTAGACGTTTACTAATGTATGAGGCGATGTCTGCCTTCATAATTTTCCATCAGTACAACTTCTTCAGAATAAAATACACTAAATCATAAATAGCATGAATAGAATACTTAATCTTATGAGATTTCAACATTACTAATTCTCTAAATCTCCATATCTAGGCAACCACAAACGGTCTTTAAAACATTTAACGCCATCGGCTTCTCAATTTTAATGGTTCACATTAGCTGCGAACCCCTTTTTATTATCTATATTATCCTTTTTACAAACATCGTTTATTATAAATTGTTCAACGATTTATTTTGCACAGTCATTATTAAGGAACACACCCTAATTGATTCTTTATCCTTTCAATATGATGTGTCAGTATCTATATTCACCTTTCCTGGTGAAATAATTATCATAACCAAAATTTACTCAGAATTTCTTTCTTTCTTCATATTTTCTAAGTCTTAATTTTGTTTCATCTATCATTTTTATCAGTTTTTCTTAATCCGACGTCTAAAGCGTCGATGATTATTACAAGTAATTAAATAATAAATATTTTATTTTTATGAAACGTGAATGTAAAAATTTTAAATTTCTTCGTTGAAAAGCAAAAATTGTCGTTTCAAATTTCAAGTCATGGTTTAAATAGTTTCCTCAATCCCTCTTAGGTTGTCTTGAGGTATACACAAACATTTACCCCTAAACAGGAGTTTAATTAAATGATTTAGGTATAAGGGAATAATCCCTTAAAAATCCTTTGTTAAAACATTTGTCAAAACATATTTGCACCTCCTTTTCGGTAAAACCTAAAGTCTTAAATGACTTCTAATTTTTGAAGAGCCAATATATATATATATATATATATATATATATATATATATATATATATATATATATATATATATATATATATATATATATATATATATCTTACCATCATTAATCAAACGGTCATTTTATGTAAAGGATTAAGCATTAAGTCTCATGTTTAAATATTCAAGGTACATGTTTTCATTGTTCGGCCAATTTAGGGCAGTCTATAACTAATTATTAACTCATTCTTATTCTTATAAACAAACAGATGGTCCTTAATGATCACGAGCATGAATTTATCAAATTACATCCTACACACGTGATACACCAAATTTATGGATGCTACATGTGTATTAGTCAATCCAAACGACATCACGTGAAACTTATAATGTTCATTAAAATTTCTAGATGTAGTAATTGGAATAGATAACCTTTTTCGCGGACGCGAAGTTGATGATAACCATGCCGTGGATCAAATCTTCGAATATACGCTAAAACCTTGTAAATGATCGAACAATCTATCATCTTGGGTAGTGGATATAGATTTTAATCAGCAATTTACATAGTTCACGGTAATTAATAAATATAAGGAATGATAACACCATAGATCTTCATGATGACGAGCTTGGTAGAATAAAAGCTTTCTCCGACAACTCTCTCAGTTGTACGATAATTCTATTAATTCAGATGGTGCTGAGGTACAGTGCACAAGCCACAGGTGCAGCACCGGGAATATAATCAATACCAAATTCAACCTGCCTTAATAGCAAAAATCTAGGTAATTCACCAACAAATACCTCCTAAAGTTTCGGATAACAGAAACATCTTTTAATAAATTTATTTTAAGTTCTTTCTAGATTATAATATCTATGACTAATTCACAACCATTCACGGTGTAATTTCAAGTCTAAATGCAGGATATGGTCATCCATCAAGAATTATTTAGATCACTTTTGATAATCAGCATCTTATCTTTTAAGGGAATACTACTCGAGTTCCCATCAATTAAGACAATGTCGTCATGTCATAATCAATCAATCCATTCTACTGGCACTATTAACTTTCCAGTTTCATTATCGTCGACAAGATGTGAACTTCTCAAAAGACTAATAATAACTCATAATCCTTCACACTTCAAGGATATCTGGTGACATAACTAACATCAAAAGAGTAAGGTCAACGCATAATCTACACGAGAGAATTTCAAATCAGATAAAGACGAAAACATTTAACGAATATGAATATATCCCATGTTTTCATAATTTGAGTACGCATTCGAAAGCTCCTCGGATCGTTACCCAGGTCATTCAAATGAAATCAATTCAAAAGTAATGATAGGAACGTCAATACATCCAGTCGGGTATCAACATTCGGTATTCAAATACTTTTTCAAAGAATCTTACTACGAGAGAATGGGACAACAAAGAGTTTTTAATTGTCAGTTAAGACAATTCCCACAGATGATCAAATTCGATTCAGAAGAATAAATAGTACGGGCACATATGTAGGTGTCCCTAACACTATGTCCTTATTTTCGCACTTCTTGCAGATCTCACAAAATTTCAATCCTTCACAATTTCAAGGAAAGTGTAATGTTTATTAACAATTTTATGGTGACTACTAATCAGCCTTGCATGGTCCCTTCCAAATTGTATGTAGGCGCGCAACTATATACAATTTCAAGATTAACGAGGCAATACTCAGTTCATCAAAATTTTATCATCATGTTTATAATAAAAACATTTTCATGCTTAATTCTTAAATAAGAATAAAAAATAAATTTACAAAGATTTTCTTTATTATGAAAACAATTAAGTTTTCCAAGGTGTTTTATAAACAACTTCATTTCGATGACGATCACTTATAAATCTCACTTTGAATAATCCTTATAGTGATGAAAATTCAATTTTTCTCAAGGAATGCTGTTTTAACTTATAAAAACAATGAGTGATCTGCAAAAGAGTGATGAAAAGTTGTTCACCAAGAACTAAATACAATATAATAGGAAATGAGCTTAGCCAAATAATCATGAGGTTCATGACCTCGATGGCACTCAAAATGAATAATCCACAACGTAACTCAAATCAAGATGAGTACTTGTTCAATGGTTGCATCACTAATGCGAGCATTAGAAAGAAGCAAGAAAAGATAGATATCATCGATACATGTAGAATTTAGCAATCAATGGTGGTCTTTTCATTAATCACAAACAAGTCAAAATTGTACCGTAACACATTATTTGTGACTATGTCATACAATTCCAAGAACTCATCCTACCAACTGATGTATCAGTTAAATTAGGGATTCTTAAAAGATACCACAATGAATACTAATCTACAAGAGTCATTAGGTGTTCCACATGTCCCGGAAGATCCATCGGTCTCAATTCAGAAGAAGATTTCTTCAATATATTTATTGGACACTGGGCATCGTCGTCATTGGACAATGGCGTAGTAACAACACTTAACACGAATCAACAATCAATTAAAACCTTATAATTCAATCACAGGACTTAACGACTTCCTCTTAACAATCTCATATTCCATACAAGTTAAATTTTACTTTATTAAAGTTTCAATCAACTTATACTTAATTCGATATCCTACCTCATTCTCCAATACTTTCAACCTTATTTTTAGACCTTAATAGGGCAATAAAAGTTCAATATGATCAACACTTAATTTCCAATCCTATAGCTCTTACAACAATAGTTATCAAATGAGTCACTAGTATGAAATGATCACACATTCAATTAGAATTATCAGAAAGGTACTAGTGGCATGAGGCTTTTGGGTAATGGTTCCAATGACAGCCTCAAGTGCAACATTCACCCTTTCGATTTCAATTTAAGAATTGGATGACAACGAATCGGATGACATCTTTCTAGGTGGTAACGTTTTTTGTCAAACTCCACTCTATAAGGAAAGATTGTTAATAACTGCTCTATTGCCTAGTAAGAAAGATTATGATTTAAGTTCGTTGTGTTGGTCTAATCGAATTGATCTTAGTTTTCTATGTGACTTAGTTTTATTTTGGTGGAAACAAATATTTTTGGTTGGTTTTAAATCTAAATGTGCAAGACTTAAAAGTAAATGTCGTTAAAGTAAAGGGCAAGTATATGAAATGCGTGAAATTAAAACTACGTCTAATTAAAAGAAGGTGCGATATTTAAAAACGTGACGGAAAGTAAATTAATTAAAATGACTTAAATTTAAATTGTGACGAGAATTAAAATTAGACAAGTATTAAAAACATAAACTAAAAATTAAACAAGACAAAACATAAAAGTTAACCCAGATCGGAATATATTCCGATCAACCTTACCATCGGAATGAACACACCACCTATCGGAATGTTGAAGAAACCCAGATCGGAATATGGCTAAGGAAAATTGGGCAGCACTTCGTCTAAGTAAGCCTCAAGAGCCGTCGGAAAGAGCGATCGCAATATGCGATCGCAATCCCCAGATCGGAATGAGGAAGATGGTACACCAGATCGCAATCCCGGATCGGAAAGCAAAACCCTTGGATCCAATACTGTCACTATCGGAAAGTGGAATTGCAAGCCGTCGCAATGTGAAACCCTAGCTTTCCGATGGAGCACAAATTCGTAACAAGCACAAGAACTAAATAAGCTAATCTAATAAGCAGTTACAAAAAACTTAAATGAAATAAAATCAAAACGAAACAATAAGCTAGAAAGTTAAAGTCTTTCAAACTTTAAAACACGAAACTTAAATGAAATCAAAACAATAAAATCAAAACTTTAAAGAAAACTTCCAAGACACTTAAATAAAATACCAAATAAGCACACTAGGTTGTCAATCTCGTGGCTTATTTCGGATGAGGAAATAAAAAAGGACGAAACTTTAATCAAAATAAGCAAATGGATTAAGCAAAACTTGCTTAATCCGAAATGTAAATCGAATCAAAAGAAAAGAAAAGTAGAATGAGCTTGATAAAAAGAACTTGATCAAATGATAAGGAAAGGTAAAAACAAGAATTTAAAAAACACAAATTAAAAACTTACTTGGAATTAAAAGGTAATTAAGGTGCAAAACATGTAATTAAAGGACAAGTAAATAAAGGTGCATAAATGAAAGGTGGAAGAACTAGTTTGTCAATCTAGCCAACAAAACTAAATGAAATGAAAAATGAGAGTATTTATAGGTGATTAGGGGAGAGGTTAGAGGAAGCTTCCTCTCTCCTTCCTTTCTTCCTTAATTGCATGCTTAGGTCCCTCCTCTTCTTTAATCTTTTTGTTAATTGCGCCATTAGTCCTTAAGCCTTCAAATCTTCTTTAATCTTGGGCTTTAACGACTTTTGGCTCGGGATTTCTTTGGACTCGTCTTTTAATTCTTCGATAAATAAGACTTGAGTTTCTCGGCTTTAAGTAAACTTTCGTCTTTTGACTTTTTCTTCGATAAATCTTCAGAATTGGTCTTGGACTTCCGTTCTTTATCCACTTTTGACTTCTTGACTTCGTCTTTCATCCTTTTCTTCAATAAAAGTCCGTAAATGCCCGTGAATTCCCGTGTTTTCTCCACTTTTCACCTTTTCGTCCTAAATCACAACAAAAACACAAACCACGCATAATTCCGACATAAAAGACATAAAATACATGTTTTGGTCCGGTTATTATTGTAATTAAGTGGTAGAAAAGATGGGTGTTTACACACCTATCAATTGTCATGACATCTATATCATATTTAATCTCGCCAATTCTTCTTCAACATCACAAACAACTAATATCTACATTTCTACGAATATCAACCATTTTGTTGGGATCATAAATATCCACAACTTGGTTTAGATCTAGAATAGCTAAAATTCCTACGGGAATAGCTTCGATTGATTTACTAGGGGATTTAGGGTTCCTTGTGACAATCTACGTCGTATAAATACCTCGTATAAGTATTAAAATAATCATCAAACAATCATGTAATCAAATTACATCATATATATATATATATATATATATATATATATATATATATATATATATATATATATATATATATATATATATATATATATATATATATATATATATATATATATATATATATATATATATATATATATATATATATATATATATATATATATATATATATATATATATATATATATATATATATATATATATATATATATATATATATATATATATAATCCAAGTTATATATATATATATATTAAAATAACACTTCTCAGTCTGGCCTTGTCGGTAACTCGGGAATTCTTCGACACCGTTATAGTCAAAAGATTTTTAGACATTTTTAGAAAAATGTTTATAGTTAAAAGATTTTGAAATGTTTTATTCAAAACCTTAGTTTTAAAAATCTTTCGTTCTCTATAACGAGAGCTCTGGTACCAAACTGTAACACCCCCAAATTTATACAGCGGAAGACTAGATGGTGTTACGGGATAGCACATTACTCACATCATATACAACGCTTAAAAGTCGCGTCGTTTTAATAATAATGCATTTCCATTCATAAATATCAAAGTTACATAGGTCCCAAGTCATTATATTTCAAACAGGTTTTACAAAGCATTTGAATGGAAAATTATTATTTAAGTGCGGGCCATGAATTCTTGTCGTCTTCCCGAGAATTACCTTCAAGTACCTGAGATAAAACATGTTAAAAGAAAAGGTCAGCGATAACGCCGAGTGAATTCATAGAGTTTAATAAATACCATCAATATAACATCGGTATAAAATTATTACCAAAAATCATTTTGTACAAATCTTTGTAATAGACCATAAAATAGCCAAATTCATTTTATACAAATCCTTATCAAAATCATAATATAGGCATTTGCCTTAGAAATCATTATACGAATCATTGTCGTTAAAAACATCATACAATACGTTTTATAACGTTGTATAGATTAAATAAAAACCGTTATATGAATATGGTTATATAAAACCAAAACACGAACATAATATCAATAGTATGACCCCGTATTGCTAGTCAGGCCATACAACGTAAATCGGTGCGTATAGTATTATTTTGTTAATTGGATTATTATAAGCTGCATGACATTGTTACCTTACTAAACCAAACAACGGGTAGCTAGCCCGAAACTCATTTACCCATCTAAATTAGCGTGTCGTCACAAAGGTCACGCTATGTAAATCTTCTCATACATAAATTCACTTACCAATCAATGTGGCACGACGGGGATCAACAGTCAAGGCGCGAACTGGGGTGATCGTCCCCAAATAGTACTATTATACGCATAAGCGTCTACCAAATCCCGGTAGTTCACAATTCATGCTAATGGAACTTTTAGTGACATAACCTAACTTTAATAATCCATTTAATTTCATCTATCGGGTCATTTAATTATTTATCGGGTCATACAATCGGGTCATACAATCATTCGGGTCCAAATCAATAAACAAACAATCGGGACAAATGGTGTCCTATTTTATAAAAACTAACATGTTATCTCCCTCGCGGGTTTATAAAACATTTCATAAAAACATTTAAAAGAGTGCGAGGCTATGAACTCACGTTGATGTGGGAAAGCGGGTTATCGGCAATTCGGATGTACGGTACGTGCTTCAATCACGGAAACCTAGAAAAATAATACTCGTCTTAGACTCTTGTCCAATGACTTTATAAAAATAAAAATTATGTATACATATGATGATTATATATATATGATGATCAAGTGGGTTTACATATTCTCATTTACTCATTTTAGTGTTATGTGTCGATAAATTTCATACAAGTTTACTAGTTTTACTTATTTACATATATTAAGTCCAATAAGCCGATTATAAGTTCATTAACTTGTATTAATCCATTTCATACTTGTATTATCAGTATTTATACTATACATGTTGGGCCCAAATGGGTTAAGCCCAATAAATAAATTTATAAGTGTTTTTGCCCATTTTGTTGTATTATTAGTCCAATAACGTTAACTTAGCCCGTTAATGTCCGTAGGTTTTATAGTTCGGGTTTTATCGGTTTTTACTTGTTATATATGCTTCTATATCAGTATATGAGTTTATAAAAGTTTACATTAGACGGGTCCAACCGTCTAAGTTTTATTTAACAAAAACGTTAATTTTACGATAATAGCCTAAAAAGTCGTAAATGTTATGAATAATATGTGGATGTCTAGAATAAAGCCCATGGCCCAAGTGGTAATTAGGGTTTACCCTAATATTTGTCTTATAAATAGTCCTTGTATTTACCCATTGGGATATATCAATTGAAGAATACATTTATTCTTTATCTTTATTCACAACACGTTATCAGCACGCTCAACAGCTGAGTTGATTTGATCTTAGATCATATCATTAAGTATATTCCATCGGAAGTTTTACAAGAATGAAGCTCAGATCTGAAAAGTTTAGGACATATGATATCGATTTCCAAAATATGCCTTGTCCGTAAAGATCAGGTATGTCATGAAGTGTGGTATTCATTGAATTTGTTCACCGTGAGTATAGATCCTATTATGTAAAAGCTTGCCACGTTTGTTTCATAACTAAGATTCTATTAAAACAAAGATAACATAAATTTTTCTCAATTCATGTATTTAATGTAGTTAGTTTTTTTTAACATATATGTGAGCTACTGAATTCTGATTTATGCTTCGTGATCCATGGTGTTTTTGTAACTAGATCAATTAATTATTATTCGTAGTCTCGGAATATATTCACATGGAAAATTTATGTGCTAGATCTTATAAGATCATAAAATAAATTTATAAAAATTATTCTGGTGATGTAATGTTTTTTTTTCAAAAGATATTCACTTCAGATGTTTATACTAAATGGAAATTGATTGCTATTAGAAAAAGTTATGCAAATTAATACTTCAACATTGGTGTGTTTTTTTTTTTGGCTTTATAATTTTGGCAGCAAACTTGTACGCTTATATATATATGATAATACAATATATGCTAGTATGTCTTGCTTTATCTCAATATCACAAACGAATGTTCGGATAGTCATCGTGATCTATAGCAAACTTGTTGGGAGCTCAGATTATATATATGGAATCAAGAACTATGCGTGATCTTGAGCAATATTTGGTCATCGTAGATAAATAGTCTTATAAAAGTTAAAATACGACATATTGATTAATAATGTTATTTTAATACTCTTCTATACTCGTATGCATTTTCGGATAGTCATAATGTTTTTGTGTAAATACTATAGCTCTAATTAGAACCTTGAGCATTTCGGTTATTTTAATGATGATATTTGTGATTAACTTTTAAATATATGTACTGAGTTTGCGTATAAGAAGAATATGAATTGCTAGATTAATATATTTGTTATTGAGAATGAAACTAAAATAATCGTATGCAATGTACACCTATAGCTTAATAAATTAGACTTTGTATTAGTTTTAGGACTAATAATGACATGTTTGCAAAATATTAGAAGTAAATATGCGTGTGTCCATGGCTATGTATGTGCAAATACTATGTATTGTACATAAATTGTTATTAACTATGATGTTTTACCTTTAAGTTAGAAGCTATATAATGAACCCATTCGTACTATGGTAATTTTACATGAAAAACATGTAGTACAACGCTTCAAACGAGTATGATATATTAACTTTAAACCTCATGATCATTATTGATTTCAACACAGTAGATGATATTATAATGACACTTAATATTCATTTTCATATATAAAATTGAATGTAATTTGATAAAATGTTCATAAAAATTACCGACAACCATATTGTTTTGAATTCAAGCGTAATAATGGATGTGATATAAAGGCGTTGTTACAATTATGCAGTTCTTTTTTATTAAATAAATGTGCCATTGACTTTCTTATACGCATGGGGCATATTTATTCCGTGATTTTATTTGTTTATAAGATGTTTGATACATTGAATGATGTCATTGATTGTATTTTATTAGTTGCTAATTTGCTAATGATATGTGTTAATGTGAATATTACATTAAATTGTATGAAAAAACATAAAAAGAGCTAATTGAAATATAGTGAGCTCTCTGTATTATTTGATTTATTTTTATGAAAAGGTGCAATTGAAGCACGTGTGGCCATGAAGTATGAGTTATGAGCCAAAATTATTGTAGTAATTGGTATGACCGGTTGGATCATTCTGAGTCAACGATGATGCGAAAAATATAGAAGAATCTTGAGTTTCTTCAAAGATGATTTTGATTATTGTTCTCATTGAAAGTTTATTACTTATCACCACGAAATACAAATAAGGACTCATTCCTTGAAATCTTGAAAAATAAAAAGGGCATGTATATAGGTCTATACATGTGCCATGTGGATCATTTTGAGTTATAAAAGCGATGCATCGTCAAAATGATCATCAAACACGCAACTTAAAGTTGGCGTAATTAGTGGCTCGATGTGAGCATGATTTTCCAAACAAAATATTAAGAATGGTGGTGAATAAAGTATTGGGTGATTATTGGTATATATGTGAACTTAAAGTTAGCACATATTATGTGAATTTCTTTTGTTGAAACGTTTATAAAACGTGTTCATATAATGCAAAGCAAATAATTATGAGAACAAAAGTTTTGGTTATGGGGCAATTTATAACTTATTAATTCGCATCTTGCCAACATTTAATAATGAATCTTCCCCGTTATAATGGTTTTTGGTCACAAACCATATAGTTCCCATATGAGATATTGAAATGTGTGACATATATCATAATAAGTCCACCACAACGCACAAAATGGGATTTTGAAAATGATAATTCATTCAGGGGAAGAATGAGCAGCAAGAAATTTGGAATGAATTATGATAATGAAAAGTTGATCCTCACAAGTAATATATATGAACATAAAGTTCATGGGACAATTTACATTCCAGATCTAGTAATTGCCAGACAAGGTTAGTGACCTAAATAAAGTGACTAGATCACAAACGCTGCTAGTGCTCCAATTACAATGATTGTCCCAACAATAAAACCGATGATTGGTAGTAAGTCTATGGCACGGCTACAACGTGATAGACTATTCGATTCCAAATAAAAATCCTCGATTAAAGAGATAATATGGAGCAAGAAAATTATGATGGTCAAATCGAGGTAATAAAGACCCCATGATAGTCTCTTAAAGAGACACTAGACATGAAGTTAATTGAGAAAATCCCGGGTACATGAAATACTATGAGATCTAAATAAATGATGGATTGCAATGTCTAGTAAAGTGTGGAATCGAAAAGAAATAAATCGACGTCGATAAAGATATAGTTATAATGTGAATGATAATGATAATAAAGAATATAGCGCTAAAGTGAATGTGAGGATCATGGATAGATGAATATCCAAAATAATAAGGACGCAAGAATATAATGAATAATGGAGGTCTCTTGTGATGAGACATATGGTTGAAGCTTACAATCTATTTATGAAACTTATTGGATACGTAATAGTCTTTATGAGAGAGCGAAATTAAAATATGCATAAGTTGCAAATGATGGCACACGTATATTTCTCAAAGACTTGAAAATGATCATGTAGATACATGTTCACATGTGGTGGATCCAATAAATATAGTATAAGTCTGGCAATGTGATAATAAGTGATATGCGTCTTAAAAATATATATGAAAAGAGCTCAAGTGATAATGATATTTCATTATCGCATATAATATGCATGGAGCATGCTAGAGATAATTAATGCTTAAGGCATATAAGAAACGTTCTCGAGAACAATATTGATTGTATTGAACAAATCATGATTTGAGCATATATGTTATAATCGCCTTAGTGTGTAGTATTGTGCCAAATAAAGAGTTATGGTTATAAAGGCGACTAAGTGCATAGAAATTGAATTTGAAACAAAAGACAAAGTTTGTCTTAGTTCCAGAATTGAACATCTTAATGATGAAATATGTATGCATCATGAAAACTAAAGATAAAGTTGTATCTTTATGTAGATAAACAACACTCATATTTATGAAGTCACATGATGTTAGAAAGACTCTTGATTTATAGAGTTGATGATCACAATATCGATTGGAATAAGTCATTTGAAAATGAGCAATTCAACTTTTGCTAAGGGTCATACTTGTTGGAAATGAATAACTTACAATGTTTGATGATAAACTTGAATAAGATGTATGACGTATTATTATGCAAAGAATATGTGTAAATAGTGTTCATACATATGATTTTATTAATACACCTTAATGTGTATTTTAGTGACTCGGTGAGCTTAAGTAATGTGATCATCAGGGGGAGAATATATGTGTTGTACTCTTTTTCCCTTGACCATGGTTTTGTCCCCGTAGGGTTTTCCGGCAAGGTTTTTAACGAGGCAACATCCCTAAGCGTATAAAGGATTTAATGTACTATTTTCCTTCACTAGATTTTTGTCCCACTGGGTTTTATCTAGTAAGGTTTTTAACAAAAGATATGGGTTTATACTCTAACCCATCAAATACAAGTCTAGTTGATTTTGCAGATGCAGGATATATGTCTGACCCTTAAAATGGTCGGTCGCAAACTGGATATGTTTTTACAAGTGGAGGAATAGCGATTTCATGGTGTTCGACAAAGCAAACAATTGCAGCAACTTCATTCAATCAAGCATAAATTGTAGCAATCCATGAGGCAAGTCGAGAATGTGTTTGGTTAAGATATGTAACACAACACATACGCATGTCATGTAGTATTTCTTCAGAGAAAGAGGCACTAACAGTTTTTTATGAAGATAACGCAACATGCATTGTTCAACTCAAAGGAGGTTACATGAAAGGCGATACCGAAGTTCGTTTCACTCGTGACTTATAAAAGAGCGATCATATTCTAGTTCAAAAAGTTCGTTCAAGCGACTATTTGGCGGTATTTACCAAGGCACTTCCAACTTCAACATTCAAAAAGCTTATTCACAATATTGGAATGCGAAGAGTTAAAGATCTTAAGTGATGTAGTAATCAGAGGGAGATAATACGCGTTGCACTCTTTTCCTTAGTCATGGTTTTGTCCCACTGGGTTTTCCTGACAAGGTTTTTAACGAGGCAACATTCTCAAAGCGTATTATCTATAGAGACATCCAAGAGGGAGTGTTATGAATAATATGTGGATGTCTAGAATAAAGCCCATGGCCCAAGTGGTAATTAGGGTTTACCCTAATATTTGTCTTATAAATAGTCCTTGTATTTACCCATTGGGATATATCAATTGAAGAATACATTTATTCTTTATCTTTATTCACAACAGTAAAAATCATGTTTATAGTTTTATAGCTTATAAAACTTATCAAGCTACCATTTTTATAAAATGTCCATTTATTTATCCTTATACATATTTATATAAATGTATTATATAAGTTAGTTGGTTTTAATTCACATTTTATACTATTTTTATTTGATTGCTTATATAATACTATTACACTTTAATTTCCCAAAATCTTATTTTTATTTTCATGTTCACCAAAACTGCCATATCTAGAGTTCTATATGGAGACAGAAGCTCAAATTTTTTAGACATAAACTACATGATATTTTCTCCATTTAACTCTACTATAGCTACTGTTGAATCAGCCTCTAAGTATTTTCAAAAAATCGTCCAAAACAGTGAACTCAGATTGGTACTCTAAACTTGTTTTCAACATATCTCACTCATCCTAGTGATTCCATTGCATGGCCAACTCTCACATGTGTAAAAGACATATTACTTACTGTATATCCATTAATCTATGCCATTTTTATCAGTTCATCATATGATTCTTTACTGTTTTATACAGCCAACAATTTAAACAAGATTTTAGCCTTGTTTCTTATAGTTTTTCATCTTTTTAACCATGTTTATCAACACCAAATCCCCACACAATATTTTTAATCATCATTCATCATCATATACATATACATAAGTAAAAGAAATACAAGATTACATAATCAAAAATAACAAGAGGATGGGAAGAACAATCTCTATACCACCAAAGTGATGAAAAGATGGGGTTGATAATGAACAAGACTTGGTTTTGTGTAACCAATCTTATGAGATATCAACATCACTTCTAGGATCACCAAGTATTTGTAGATTCCTCCAAAAATCAGCCCTTGTTCTTCATGAAAACTCCTTGAGAAATCAGCCCTTGGACATCACCAAATCTTCTCCTTGGATGTTAAAATCACCACCAATCAATAGAGCTTGAAAAGGGCTTTATCATATGTGTGAATAACATATGATTTCATGGTTAAATTTGATCAAATGAGGGTGTTTAGTGGTGGTTCTTGGACGAATTTTAGAGAGAGGAAGAGAGGAGTTGGTGGTTTGCATGTGTTGAATGAGTGAATGGTTTTGGCTAGATGGTTTTGTTGTTTGTTAGCTTGTTTATTAAGCTTGCAAGACATGTGTCTTGCAAGTTTATGTATAAACTTCCCACAAGGCTTGTGTTGGCTAGTTATAGTGGGGGTGGGACAAGTGTCCCACTTGTCTCATCTCCACTAATTTACGGGTACTCCTCGATTCTAGTTTCCTCGATTTACGTGCCCTCGGGTCGTTTTACGAAAAACGTTTTTATAAATTATGAATCAACGACACAAAACGAATGTAATAAAAATTGTCTCAGCAAAAACGGAGTTTGAAAACGTAAATACGTAATCCTAAGGTTTCTAGTTTAGTCGTAAAGGACGTTAAATTAAAATCGTAAGTCCTAATCTCTTCTCGTAAATTTGTGAGTTTATGAACCAACACAAATTTAAAATCTCCAAAGTAATATTCACGGATAAATTTATTTCCTGAAATGGCGGACTGTCACCAAAGACGGTGTATGTAAACGTAAGCACGTAACGTAGAATCCTACGGTTTAGACGTAGTCGATGCTACTTCAAGACGTAAATCCAAATTACTTCCCAAAAATAAGTGAGTTCATAATATAACTGATAGGTGTGAAAACACCCATCCTTTTACCACTTAAATCGGGCTAAAACGAGACCAAAACACGTATTTAATATCATTTGTTTGGAATTATGCGTGGTTTTTGTGTTTATTGTGTTTTCAGAGTCAACCGGATGAATAATGAAGAAAACATGGGATTGCACGGGTTTTATAAAGGAAAAAGACTCAAGACGAAGTCTATTGTCCAAGAGATGCAAAAGATTTGAAGTCATTGTGCCTATTTGAAGATTTATCGAAGAATAGAGCCAAAGATGGAAGATTCATATATGTCGAAGAACTCGAGTCTATAAAACAATAGATTAAAAGATGAGTTGGAATAATTTACCGACACTTCTCAAATCCAAAGTGGAAACGTTTATTTAAAGACGCATGAAGACTTAAGAAGAAAGAAGAAAAAGAAGCCCAAATCGAAGCCCAATCAAAAGCCCATCACCACCATACACACGCCTATATAAAGCCCTTACTTCACAAATTTTCACACACTTAGTTAGCTTAGTTTTTCATTCTCTCTAGTTTTAGAGAGAGAAAGTTTAGAACTTTCTCTCACTAGATTTCATCTTTTTCCATTCAAGATCAAAACTTTGTATTATTTTTTCATTAATCAAGTTCAAGTTTTTATCTTTTAATCTTTAATCTCATCCTTCCTTTCTTTTACTTTTATTGATTTTGGTACAAATCTCATATGATCCGTGTTGTTCATCAATGATTTGTGCTTAAAAAGTTGATTACTTTTTATGTTTCCTTAAGTTTACACATAAATAAGCTTTAAGATCCTTGTTCTTATTGGCTTATTTGTTGATTTAGCTTATTTACTTTCTAAAGTTTTTATAAAAAGTTCATCTCTTTATCATTGATTTATGATTTTGCTTATTTGAAGTTTAGATAAAGTGTTCTTAGTACTTATTTGATCAGCTTATTATTGGATTCGAGTTAGTTTGGGTTTTAGCTTATCCTAATAGCTTATTTCCCTTGCTTTTGTCCCGAATTTGCACCATTTTCGGAAAGGGTAACTCCCTTTTCCGATCGTATATTCCGACCTAACACATCCCTCTTTCTGATCGACCGATCGGAAAAGGGTTTAGTTTTCCGATTGGTGGCATTGTGAACATTCCGATTGGCCTCAAATCCTGATATTCCGATTGTAGCCTGTTTCCATTATTCCGATTGAGTGATTCCCATGTATTCCGATTGACTTCATATTTACAACATTCCGATCATTAGCAATTCTATGCATTCCGATCACCCCCAATCGGAATACATTCCGATTGGTGTACTTTTTCCCTTATTCCGATTTAGCTTGTTTTGCTCTGCTCCGTTCTTACTTTCTTTTAGTACTTTTTAATTAAGTTCTTATTTTTCACAAAGTTTTCCAAGTGTTAGTTTTTATTGAATGTCCATTTATTTTCCTCATATAATCGTTAAGTTTCCAATCATCTAATATTAGATTCGTCTTTTCACTTTAATCTCAAAACTTTAATCATCTTTTTCCATTCAAGATCAAAACTTTGTATTATTTTTTCATTAATCAAGTTCAAGTTTTTATCTTTTAATCTTTAATCTCATCCTTCCTTTCTTTTACTTTTATTGATTTTGGTACAAATCTCATATGATCCGTGTTGTTCATCAATGATTTGTGCTTAAAAAGTTGATTACTTTTTATGTTTCCTTAAGTTTACACATAAATAAGCTTTAAGAGTCATGGCTAAGTACGGTGTAAATCATCGTCTTTCCACAGCCTACCACCCACAAACTAATG
Source organism: Glebionis coronaria (assembly GCA_025667525.1). NCBI lineage: Eukaryota > Viridiplantae > Streptophyta > Magnoliopsida > Asterales > Asteraceae > Glebionis > Glebionis coronaria. The sequence goes on from CM046876.1 coordinate 219,166,463, forward strand.
GCCAGGCTGAAATATCCAACCGAGGACTGAAGCGAATTCTTGAAAGAACCGTGGGAGAGCATCGTGCCTCATGGGCTGATAAACTTGATGATGCTTTGTGGGCTTTCCGTACTGCTTACAAGACCCCGATCGGCTGTACGCCTTATCGTCTTGTGTACGGGAAAGCGTGCCACCTCCCCATTGAGTTGGAGTACAAGGCTTATTGGGCCTTGAAGTGGGCTAATTTTGATATAAACAAAGCCGGTGACCTACGCAAGATCCAACTCAATGAGCTGAATGAACTTCGGAATGAGGCTTATGAAAATTCTTTAATCTATAAGGAAAGAACTAAGCTCATTCACGACTCCAAGATCAAAAACTGAGAGTTCCATGTTGGAGACAAAGTCTTACTTTTTAACTCTCGGTTTAAAATCTTCTCGGGAAAGCTCAAATCTCGTTGGTTCGGCCCATTCACCATTGCCCAAATTTTTCCATATGGTACTCTCGAGCTCGCTCAACCTAATGGACCTAATTTTAAGGTGAATGGCCAACGAGTGAAGTTTTACTTTGGTGAGGACACCTCTCAGGAGGTGATTCCATCCCTCACCACGTTCCCCATGAACTAATTTTGGGTCGAGTCAGGCTCGTGACTCGGTTATCAAAAACAAGCGCTCCTCGGGAGGCAGCCCGAGTATCTATCCTTTTATGTTTTAATCCCCTAAGTGTAGGGGGGACTTCTATACGTGTTTGTCTTTGTGTGGTGTAATTACAGGGATAAGTGCACTCTTGGAATCTTTGAAGAACCGTGCTCCCGTGTTATCCGAAATCCGGTTCTATCTCTCAACTATCGTGATTCAGTTTTCTTCATACTCACATTTGAAATTGATCACTTTAGTCGTCTCTTCCTTAATTTGAGTTAACCAACGTGCACAATGTCATAAGTGTAGGGGAGACTTTTCCCACATGCTTAAACATTGAGAACAATGTTTATCTTAAGTGTAGGAGGGACTTCTATCGAAGTTTTAAGTGGACTTTTCCATGAAAATGCCTTCATTTAACCGGAAAAATCATCTTTTTCAACATTTTTCAAATTTTTAATTAACTTTGGCCATTTAGTCGTAATTTTTTAAATTTTTATCGTTGCTTTCATATGTACATATCCCGCAATAAAGTCAAAAATTTTAATATAGTGGTGTAGCTAGTTTAGAAATCTTTGACATATTAGGCCCGTTACGTTTATTTTGACTCAACCCGAATAGACTTATCCAAGTTTATTCTAGCTAGTATCCTTAACCATGTAGACCTTAATTGGTTTATTAGGCTAAGCATCCACGAGTCTCATTACTTGAGATTTTAAATTGTGGAGAACGAGAAATGATAGAGTCAATTATAAGTCGGTATTCTTGCGCAAGCTCACTTGGTGTAATTATTTGCCTATTCTCCCATCACTTGCTAATAATTTATCTGCAATAAGTAAGGTCGTACGATTTGAAAAGTTACTTAGCTTCTAGCCCAAGATCGTTTAAAAGTTGCTCGGTAATGATAAGAGTTCATAGCCAAGGCATAACTTATGAAGCGGGGCGCGAAGATTGGCGAGTCCGAAAAGGCCCTAACAAGGCATGAGGATTCCATTTTATTGCTGAAGATCCAAAAATGATGTGAAGAACATTATTCCTAAAATCAATATGAAGGATCAAGACTCACGACGAAAAGCAAATCAACTCCCATAAAGATCATGGAGAAGTCTATCCGAAAAGACCCTAACAAGGTATGAGGATGAATAGATCCAAGTCCGAAAAGGAGGCAGATCGTTGTATCTCAAAATCCCAATTAGAGATTGAAGAAATAATCATGAAGTCGTGGTCAACAAAGTTGGAGTACCCCTCAAAAGTCTCCAAGTGAAGAAACTCTATTACGATGAGAAGACCATTATCTCAAGAACGTCTCTCAAGATATGAAGTATGAAGTACATGCCAAATATCGGCCCGAGAAAGGTCTCAAATCGCGAACCAAGTTATGCCAAGATATGAACTTTTTGATATCCCGAGAAGCAGTTTTAAGAGATTTTGTCCTTTAGCTAACTATTGATCAAATCGTCCTACTTTGCTTTCAGCCCTAATAAACTATCGAAATAAGTCCAAAAATGCATCTTCATGATCATTCTAAGACAAAAATAAAATATAAGAGATACACCTAGGAATAAGGGAGTCTAAGCATTTAATTAAGCCATGTGTGTAAGTGTTTGAATTGCTAACTTATAATAACAATGATCTCGTTTTTAAGCTTAGTTTGGGGAACGTGAAACTTGAGAGTGATAAATCTTCGCAGCACCGAAGCCCTAATGTAAGTCCTCGATCTCTTTGCAAGTTATTTCCATCCTTTTGTTTACTTTTAAGTTTTAATTTCACTTAGTACTTTCATCTTCGTTTAGTAGTATATTAATAAGGCCAGGGTTGATTGATTATGAGAAAAGTGTAAATGTGCTTTGTCACTAAGCATTGCATGAGGGCTTGGTAATGGTTAAGTGTAGGGGATTTGATAGGTGTGAAAACACCCATCCTTTTACCACTTAAATCGGGCTAAAACGAGACCAAAACACGTATTTAATATCATTTGTTTGGAATTATGCGTGGTTTTTGTGTTTATTGTGTTTTCAGAGTCAACCGGATGAATAATGAAGAAAACATGGGATTGCACGGGTTTTATCAAGGAAAAAGACTCAAGACGAAGTCTATTGTCCAAGAGATGCAAAAGATTTGAAGTCATTGTGCCTATTTGAAGATTTATCGAAGAATAGAGCCAAAGATGGAAGATTCATATATGTCGAAGAACTCGAGTCTATAAAACAATAGATTAAAAGATGAGTTGGAATAATTTACCGACACTTCTCAAATCCAAAGTGGAAACGTTTATTTAAAGACGCATGAAGACTTAAGAAGAAAGAAGAAAAAGAAGCCCAAATCGAAGCCCAATCAAAAGCCCATCACCACCATACACACGCCTATATAAAGCCCTTACTTCACAAATTTTCACACACTTAGTTAGCTTAGTTTTTCATTCTCTCTAGTTTTAGAGAGAGAAAGTTTAGAACTTTCTCTCACTAGATTTCATCTTTTTCCATTCAAGATCAAAACTTTGTATTATTTTTTCATTAATCAAGTTCAAGTTTTTATCTTTTAATCTTTAATCTCATCCTTCCTTTCTTTTACTTTTATTGATTTTGGTACAAATCTCATATGATCCGTGTTGTTCATCAATGATTTGTGCTTAAAAAGTTGATTACTTTTTATGTTTCCTTAAGTTTACACATAAATAAGCTTTAAGATCCTTGTTCTTATTGGCTTATTTGTTGATTTAGCTTATTTACTTTCTAAAGTTTTTATAAAAAGTTCATCTCTTTATCATTTGATTTATGCTTTTGCTTATTTGAAGTTTAGATAAAGTGTTCTTAGTACTTATTTGATCAGCTTATTATTGGATTCGAGTTAGTTTGGGTTTTAGCTTATCCTAATAGCTTATTTCCCTTGCTTTTGTCCCGAATTTGCACCATTTTCGGAAAGGGTAACTCCCTTTTCCGATCGTATATTCCGACCTAACACATCCCTCTTTCCGATCGACCGATCGGAAAAGGGTTTAGTTTTCCGATTGGTAGCATTGTGAACATTCCGATTGGCCTCAAATCCTGATATTCCGATTGTAGCCTGTTTCCATTATTCCGATTGAGTGATTCCCATGTATTCCGATTGACTTCATATTTCCAACATTTCGATCATTAGCAATTCTTTGCATTCCGATCACCCCCAATCGGAATACATTCCGATTGGTGTACTTTTTCCCTTATTCCGATTTAGCTTGTTTTGCTCTGCTCCGTTCTTACTTTCTTTTAGTACTTTTTAATTAAGTTCTTATTTTTCACAAAGTTTTCCAAGTGTTAGTTTTTATTGAATGTCCATTTATTTTCCTCATATAATCGTTAAGTTTCCAATCATCTAATTTTAGATTCGTCTTTTCACTTTAATCATTTAAGTCTTTAATTTTACTCTTTGACTTAAATTTTCATTTTCACTTTTGATTAGATTAGAAAACCAAACCCTTTCATTTAGTAACCAAGAACAATCATTCCACTTAAGACCGAGATCAATTCGAGAAGATTCCGAGATTAAATTGAACCCCAATGAAAATCTATGTATCAAATTGGTGGCCCATGCAGGTCATATCAAGAGCCCGAGCCTCTCGATCACTTAGACATGGCCGGTGTACCACCTCCAAACAACCCGCCTTTCAACAACACGAACAATAACAACAACAATGAGCACCTTCCGGATAATCGCCCCATGATTGAACTGCTGCAAGCTCATGTAGATGGCAACACGGATCCAATTGTCATACCTCCAATTGCCGCCAACAATTTCGAGCTAAAATCAGGATTTATCCAGATGGTCTCCGCTCAACCATTCTTGGGACGAACCATTGATGATCCACACGACCATATCAAGAGATTCTTGCAACTCACCAACACGGTCAAGTTCAATGGTGTTCCACAAGAGGTTATAAGGTTACAACTTTTTCCCTTTTCTTTAGAGGGACAAGCCCGCCATTGGCTTGCTAAGGAACCGCCACAGAGTCTTCTCTCGTGGACGGATTTGGAAACAAAGTTTATCAATTACTTTTTTCCACCCTCTCGTACTACCGCATTGCGGAATGAAATCATAAATTTTGAACAAAAGTATGATGAGTCGTTCAGTGAATCTTGGGATCGTTTTAAAGATCTTTTAAGAAAATGCCCACAACATGGTTTTACCAAAGTACATCAAGTTAATACTTTTTACAATGGTTTAAGCATGAGTGATCAAGATTCACTGAACAGTGCCTCGGGGGGTAATCTATTGGCTAAGACTTCCAATGCTGCTTGGGACATCATTGAGAACAAATCTCGTGTGCAAACCAAGAGTGTTCGGACCAATGTCGCTAGTGCTAGCACAAGTGACAGCGACAAGCGATTGGACAAAATCACTACGCTTCTTGAATCGCTTGTCACCCACACCGTCAGCAACAACAACAGCAACAACGCAAAAAACGCTCAAGTGAACGCTGTCAGCCAACCTTGTGAGATATACGGTGGTCCTCACTCTTACACAACTTGTATCGCCACCCAAGACTACCCTGCTGAGAATGTGAATGCGGCATATGGCACCTATCCTCAACCTGTTTATCAAGCTAGACCTCAAGGTGACCGTAATTTGCTTAGCTACCGCTCCAACAACTACCTCTCACCACCCGGTTTTCCCCCAAACAACCCAAACCAACAACAAAACCTTAATCGCCCTTCTCAACAACAACAACCTCGACAACCATACATCCCACCTCACAAGCAGCAACAACCACCTCAACGTAACAACCAAGTTTTCCAACAACCTGCTTACCAACCACCTGCATACAATGCTCCTCCTAACCAAACCACCACTGCATTACACCAAGAGGTTGCAACCTACATGAGGACCAATGATGTGATTGTGGAAAATCTACAACAGGAAGTGCGAAACTTGAAGGCAGACTTGGTAAAGCAAGGAAACGACTTGAGAGCCGACATGAGAAACACGTTGGATAGCCAAACTAATGATCTGAGGAACATGATGGCTAGTTTCTTCCAAGGTAATCAACCCTCTTCTTCGGGTACTCTTCCGAGTAACACCGTTGCGAATCCAAGAGGGGAGATGAAAGCAATCACTACTCGAAGTGGTAAAGGTACCAAGGAACCCGAGCTTCCTATACCTCCACCGGTGGTTGTGACTAAGGAGAAGGAGTCACCTGCTCCTATTCCTCATCCTTCTCCTTCCCTAATTTCTCCACCTCTTCCTTCTACCCCTCCTCCACCCAAGGATGTGAGTGATCCTATTCTTCCAAAGCCTTCCTCTTCTTCCAATATACCTTATCCATCTAGGTTGAGGAAAGAGAAGCTCAAAAGCAAGGACGATATTCAGGTTTCGAATTTCCTTAAAATGTTCAAACAACTGAATTTCAATATCTCTTTCGCTGAGGCTCTCTCTCACATGCCCAAATACGCCAAAATGTTTAAAGATCTTCTGAGCGACAAGGAAAAGCTCCTCGATATTGCCAACACCCAACTTAATGAGAACTGCTCTGCAGTGCTCTTAAGGAAATTGCCAACCAAGCTTGGTGATCCGGGTCGTTTTCTTATCCCTTGCAATTTCCCGGGAGTAGAGAATTGCATGGCCCTAGCCGATCTAGGTGCCAGTATTAATCTCATGCCTCTAAGTGTTTGGAAGCAATTATCTCTCCCAGAGCTAGTCCCCACCAAAATGAATTTGGAATTGGCTAACCGTACGGTTGCTTATCCAGTGGGGATAGCCGAAGACGTCATTGTAGGAGTCGACAAATTCACCTTTCCTGCTGATTTTGTTGTCGTCGACTACGAGATGGACCCCCGTGTGCCACTAATTGTTGGTCGTCCATTCCTAAGGACCGGTCGCACTCTCATCGATGTTGAAGCCGGTGAGCTTATCATGAGAGTGGGTGACGATAAAGTAGTCTTCAACATGGGAAAGTTGTCTAAACAGCCTTATTCATATGAGAGTGTTAATTGTATTGACGTTCTTGATGAGGCTTGTGAAGAACACTTTAATGATGCTTGCAAAAGTATTCCTACCTCTCTTCCCAATGTTGAGACCGTGTCCTCTATTGATTCATCATTGTCTCTATTTGGAGATAGTGATTTATTTTGGAACAATCTTGAAGATACCATGGGAGATGCGAACTTAGCTACTAATGATTCTCCTATCGATGGGGATGAAGACATGAATTTCTTTTACAATCTTCTCACCGAAGACAATCCTTCGCCTCCATCTCCCACGGTCATTGCTATCGATACTCCGACTTCGAATACACCTCCCGTCGAAAATCCACCGGATTTAGAGCTTAAGGAGTTGCCGCCCCATCTTGAATATGTATTCCTTGACGAAGAGAAGAAGTCGCCAGTCATCATTGCTAAGGATTTGAAGGATGAAGAGAAAGCCCGACTTGTCGCTGTGTTGAAAGATCATAAGAAGGCTATTGCTTGGAAAATCTCGGATATTCGTGGAATTGATCCTCACTTCTGCACACACAAAATTCTCATGGAGGACGACTTTAATTCCACAATTCAAAGCCAACGAAGGGTGAATCCAAAAATCCATAAAGTCATCAAAACAGAGGTTATCAAACTTCTTGATGCGGGTATGATTTACCCTATTTCGGATTCACCATGGGTTAGTCCAATCCATTGTGTGCCCAAGAAGGGCGGAATAACCGTTGTTCCCAATGAACACAACGAGTTGATTTCCACTCGTCTCGTTACTGGGTGGAGAGTTTGTATAGACTACCGCAAACTCAATGATGCCACGAGAAAGGATCATTTCCCTCTACCTTTCATGGACCAAATGCTTGAACGTTTAGCCGGTAATGAATATTACTGCTTTCTTGATGGTTTCTCGGGTTATTTTCAAATACCCATCGATCCCCAAGATCAAGAGAAGACGACATTCACTTGTCCCTATGGCACATTTGCTTACAAAAGAATGCCTTTTGGCCTATGTAATGCACCCGGGACTTTCCAAAGGTGCATGTTAGCTATCTTCCATGACATGGTTGAACAAACCATGGAAGTCTTCATGGATGATTTCTCGGTCTTCGGAGGTTCTTTCTCTTCTTGCCTTGCCAATTTGGAACGTATGCTCAAGCGGTGCGAAGACACTCGCCTAGTTCTGAATTGGGAAAAATGCCATTTTATGGTAAAAGAAGGCATCGTGCTTGGACATAAGATCTCAAAAGCCGGTCTTGAAGTAGACCGTGCTAAAGTCGATGTTATCGCAAAGTTGCCTCCACCATCAACCGTGAAGGGTGTGAGAAGTTTCCTGGGTCATGCGGGTTTCTACCGTCAATTCATCAAAGATTTTTCTCAAATCGCTCGCCCGATGACCCACCTCTTGGGAAAAGATACTCCTTTTATCTTCTCCAAAGAGTGTCTTGAAGCCTTCAACTCGCTTAAGGATAAGCTAACTAAGGCACCCGTCTTGGTTACCCCTAATTGGGAGCTACCCTTTGAGTTGATGTGCGATGCTAGTGATTTTGCTATTGGAGCGGTTCTTGGACAAAGAGTGAACAAACACTTCCAACCGATCCATTACGCTAGCAAGACAATGACTGGGGCACAATTACATTATACGACAACCGAAAAAGAGCTTTTAGCTGTTGTCTATGCCTTTGAAAAATTTCGCCCCTATCTTGTCCTTTCTACCACCATTGTGTACACCGATCATTCCGCGTTGAAGTACTTGTTGACAAAGCAAGATTCCAAACCAAGACTTCTTCGCTGGGTTTTGCTGCTCCAGGAATTTAAAATCGAAATTCGCGATAAAAAAGGAGCTGAAAACCTAGCCGCGGACCATCTCAGCAGACTTGAGGATCCTTACCAAGGGGATCATCCGACCAAAGAAATCAATGATTCTTTTCCCTTGGAGACCTTAATGTCTATAAACTCGAAGCCGAATGAAACCCCGTGGTTTGCGGACTTTGCAAACTATTTGGCGGGTGGAATTCTCAAGGAAGGGTTGACGTCCTAACAAAAGAAAAAGTTCTTCACCGACATCAAGACTTATTTTTGGGACGACCCTTACCTATTCAAACAATGTGCCGACCTGATTATTCGCCGATGTGTTGATGGACCGGCAGCGTCTGAAATTCTTGATGCTTGCCACAAAGGACCCACCGGTGGTCACTTTGGTCCCAACTACACCGCTAAAAAAGTGTTTGATTCGGGATTTTATTGGCCCTCCATATATCGTGATGCTCACAATATGGTTAAACAATGTGATGTTTGCCAAAAACAAGGAAAAATCACACATAAAGACGAGATGCCTCAGAATTTCATTCAAGAGTGTGAAATCTTTGATGTTTGGGGTATCGACTTTATGGGGCCATTCCCTTCTTCTAAAGGAAACAAATACATCCTTGTAGCCGTTGACTACGTCTCCAAATGGGTTGAAGCCAAAGCTTTACCTACTAATGACGCAAGGGTGGTTTGTAACTTTTTGAAAGCTCTTTTCGCTAGATTCGGTGTGCCTCGTGCCATTATTAGTGATCATGGGACTCATTTTTGCAATGACCAATTCACAAGAGTCATGGCTAAGTACGGTGTAAATCATCGTCTTTCCACAGCCTACCACCCACAAACTAATGGCCAGGCTAAAATATCCAACCGAGGACTGAAGCGAATTCTTGAAAGAACCGTGGGAGAGCATCTTGCCTCATGGGCTGATAAACTTGATGATGCTTTGTGGGCTTTCCGTACTGCTTACAAGACCCCGATCGGCTGTACGCCTTATCGTCTTGTGTACGGGAAAGCATGCCACCTCCCCATTGAGTTGGAGCACAAGGCTTATTGGGCCTTGAAGTGGGCTAATTTTGATATAAACAAAGCCGGTGACCTACGCAAGATCCAAATCAATGAGCTGAATGAACTTCGGAATGAGGCTTATGAAAATTCTTTAATCTATAAGGAAAGAACTAAGCTCATTCACGACTCCAAGATCAAAAACCGAGAGTTCCATGTTGGAGACAAAGTCTTACTTTTTAACTCTCGGTTGAAAATATTCTCGGGAAAGCTCAAATCTCGTTGGTCCGGCCCATTCACCATTGCCCAAATTTTTCCATATGGTACTCTCGAGCTCGCTCAACCTAATGGACCTAATTTTAAGGTGAATGGCCAACGAGTGAAGTTGTACTTTGGTGAGGACACCTCTCAGGAGGTGATTCCATCCCTCACCACGTTCCCCATGAACTAATTTTGGGTCGAGTCAGGCTCGTGACTCGGTTATCAAAAACAAGCGCTCCTCGGGAGGCAGCCCGAGTATCTATCCTTTTATGTTTTAATCCCCTAAGTGTAGGGGGACTTCTATACGTGTTTTTCTTTGTGTGGTGTAATTACAGGGATAAGTGCACTCTTGGAATCTTTGAAGAACCGTGCTCCCGTGTTATCCGAAATCCGCTTCTATCTCTCAACTATCGTGATTCAATTTTCTTCATACTCACATTTGAAATTGATCACTTTAGTCGTCTCTTCCTTAATTTGAGTTAACCAACGTGCACAATGTCATAAGTGTAGGGGAGACTTTTCCCACATGCTTAAACATTGAGGACAATGTTTATCTTAAGTGTAGGGGGGACTTCTATCGAAGTTTTAAGTGGACTTTTCCATGAAAATGCCTTCATTTAACCGGAAAATCATCTTTTTCAACATTTTTCAAATTTTTAATTAACTTTGGCCATTTAGTCGTAATTTTTTAAATTTTTATCGTTGCTTTCATATGTACATATCCCGCAATAAAGTCAAAAAATTTAATATATTGGTGTAGCTAGTTTAGAAATCTTTGACATATTAGGCCCGTTGCGTTTAATTTGACTCAACCCGAATAGACTTATCCAAGTTTATTCTAGCTAGTATCCTTAACCATGTAGACCTTAATTGGTTTATTAGGCTAAGCATCCACGAGTCTCATTACTTGAGATTTTAAATTGTGGAGAACGAGAAATGATAGAGTCAATTATAAGTCGGTATTCTTGCGCAAGCTCACTTGGTGTAATTATTTGCCTATTCTCCCATCACTTGCTAATAATTTATCTGCAATAAGTAAGGTCGTACGATTTGAAAAGTTACTTAGCTTCTAGCCCAAGATCGTTTAAAAGTTGCTCGGTAATGATAAGAGTTCATAGCCAAGGCATAACTTATGAAGCGGGGCGCGAAGATTGGCGAGTCCGAAAAGGCCCTAACAAGGCATGAGGATTCCATTTTATTGCTGAAGATCCAAAAGTGATGTGAAGAACATTATTCCTAAAATCAATATGAAGGATCAAGACTCACGACGAAAAGCAATCAACTCCCATAAAGATCATGGAGAAGTCTATCCGAAAAGACCCTAACAAGGTATGAGGATGAATAGATCCAAGTCCAAAAAGGAGGCGGATCGTTGTATCTCAAAATCCCAATTAGAGATTGAAGAAATAACCATGAAGTCGTGGTCAACAAAGTTGGAGTACCCCTCAAAAGTCTCCATGTGAAGAAACTCTATTACGATGAGAAGACCATTATCTCAAGAACGTCTCTCAAGATATGAAGTATGAAGTACATGCCAAATATCGGCCCGAGAAAGGTCTCAAATCGCGAACCAAGTTATGCCAAGATATGAACTTTTTGATATCCCGAGAAGCAGTTTTAAGAGATTTTGTCCTTTAGCTAACTATTGATCAAATCGTCCTACTTTGCTTTCAGCCCTAATAAACTATCGAAATAAGTCCAAAAATGCATCTTCATGATCATTCTAAGACAAAAATAAAATATAAGAGATACACCTAGGAATAAGGGAGTCTAAGCATTTAATTAAGCCATGTGTGTAAGTGTTTGAATTGCTAACTTATAATAACAATGATCTCGTTTTTAAGCTTAGTTTGGGGAACGTGAAACTTGAGAGTGATAAATCTTCGCAGCACCGAAGCCCTAATGTAAGTCCTCGATCTCTTTGCAAGTTATTTCCATCCTTTTGTTTACTTTAAAGTTTTAATTTCACTTAGTACTTTCATCTTCGTTTAGTAGTATATTAATAAGGCCAGGGTTGATTGATTATGAGAAAAGTGTAAATGTGCTTTGTCACTAAGCATTGCATGAGGGCATGGCAATGGTTAAGTGTAGGGGATTTGATAGGTGTGAAAACACCCATCCTTTTACCACTTAAATCGGGCTAAAACGAGACCAAAACACGTATTTAATATCATTTGTTTGGAATTATGCGTGGTTTTTGTGTTTATTGTGTTTTCAGAGTCAACCGGATGAATAATGAAGAAAACATGGGATTGCACGGGTTTTATCAAGGAAAAAGACTCAAGACGAAGTCTATTGTCCAAGAGATGCAAAAGATTTGAAGTCATTGTGCCTATTTGAATATTTATCAAAGAATAGAGCCAAAGATGGAAGATTCATATATGTCGAAGAACTCGAGTCTATAAAACAATAGATTAAAAGACGAGTTGGAATAATTTACCGACACTTCTCAAATCCAAAGTGGAAACGTTTATTTAAAGACGCATGAAGACTTAAGAAGAAAGAAGAAAAAGAAGCCCAAATCGAAGCCCAATCAAAAGCCCATCACCACCATACACACGCCTATATAAAGCCCTTACTTCACAAATTTTCACACACTTAGTTAGCTTAGTTTTTCATTCTCTCTAGTTTTAGAGAGAGAAAGTTTAGAACTTTCTCTCACTAGATTTCATCTTTTTCCATTCAAGATCAAAACTTTGTATTATTTTTTCATTAATCAAGTTCAAGTTTTTATCTTTTAATCTTTAATCTCATCCTTCCTTTCTTTTACTTTTATTGATTTTGGTACAAATCTCATATGATCCGTGTTGTTCATCAATGATTTGTGCTTAAAAAGTTGATTACTTTTTATGTTTCCTTAAGTTTACACATAAATAAGCTTTAAGATCCTTGTTCTTATTGGCTTATTTGTTGATTTAGCTTATTTACTTTCTAAAGTTTTTATAAAAAGTTCATCTCTTTATCATTTGATTTATGCTTTTGCTTATTTGAAGTTTAGATAAAGTGTTCTTAGTACTTATTTGATCAGCTTATTATTGGATTCGAGTTAGTTTGGGTTTTAGCTTATCCTAATAGCTTATTTCCCTTGCTTTTGTCCCGAATTTGCACCATTTTCGGAAAGGGTAACTCCCTTTTCCGATCGTATATTCCGACCTAACACATCCCTCTTTCCGATCGACCGATCGGAAAAGGGTTTAGTTTTCCGATTGGTGGCATTGTGAACATTCCGATTGGCCTCAAATCCTGATATTCCGATTGTAGCCTGTTTCCATTATTCCGATTGAGTGATTCCCATGTATTCCGATTGACTTCATATTTACAACATTCCGATCATTAGCAATTCTTTGCATTCCGATCACCCCCAATCGGAATACATTCCGATTGGTGTACTATTTCCCTTATTCCGATTTAGCTTGTTTTGCTCTGCTCCGTTCTTACTTTCTTTTAGTACTTTTTAATTAAGTTCTTATTTTTCACAAAGTTTTCCAAGTGTTAGTTTTTATTGAATGTCCATTTATTTTCCTCATATAATCGTTAAGTTTCCAATCATCTAATTTTAGATTCGTCTTTTCACTTTAATCATTTAAGTCTTTAATTTTACTCTTTGACTTAAATTTTCATTTCCACTTTTGATTAGATTAGAAAACCAAACCCTTTTATTTAGTAACCAAGAACAATCATTCCACTTAAGACCGAGATCAATTCGAGAAGATTCCGAGATTAAATTGAACCCCAATGAAAATCTATGTATCAAATGGCGCCGCTGCCGGCTCTTCTCGTTAAGATCAAAAGTTTTTTGTGAGAACTTGGATTTTGGGATCCGTTCCCCGTGAACGTTACTTTTTTATAAAAATTTTCACAAAATCCTAAAAAATATAAAATTTTCAAAAATACAAAAAAAAAATTAAAAAAACATAAAAACCAAAAATATTTGTGCTTTGCTTTTCTTTGTTCGTTCTTTTGCAGGTGTATGCGTACTCGATCCACGTCATATCAAGAGCCCGAGCCTCTCGATCACTTAGACATGGCCGGTGTACCACCTCCAAACAACCATCCTTTCAACAACACAAACAATAACAACAACAATGAGGACCTTCCGGATAATCGCCCCATGATTGAACTGATGCAAGCTCATGTAGATGGCAACACGGATCCAATTGTCATACCTCCAATTGCCGCCAACAATTTCGAGCTAAAATCAGGCTTTATCCAGATGGTCTCCGCTCAACCATTCTTGGGACGAACCATTGATGATCCACACGACCATATCAAGAGATTCTTGCAACTCACCAACACGGTCAAGTTCAATGGTGTTCCACAAGAGGTTATAAGGTTACAACTTTTTCCCTTTTCTTTAGAGGGACAAGCCCGCCATTGGCTTGCTAAGGAACCGCCACCGAGTATTCTCTCGTGGACGGATTTGGAAACAAAGTTTATCAATTACTTTTTTCCACCCTCTCGTACTACCGCATTGCGGAATGAAATCATAAATTTTGAACAAAAGTACGATGAGTCGTTCAGTGAATATTGGGATCGTTTTAAAGATCTTTTAAGAAAATGCCCACAACATGGTTTTACCAAAGTACATCAAATTAATACTTTTTACAATGGTTTAAGCATGAGTGATCAAGATTCACTGAACAGTGCCTCGGGGGGTAATCTATTGGCTAAGACTTCCAATGCTGCTTGGGACATCATTGAGAACAAATCTCGTGTGCAAACCAAGAGTGTTCGGACCAATGTCGCTAGTGCTAGCACAAGTGACAGCGACAAGCGATTGGACAAAATCACTACGCTTCTTGAATCGCTTGTCACCCACACCGTCAGCAACAACGCCAAAAACGCTCAAGTGAACGCTGTCAACCAACCTTGTGAGATATGCGGTGGTCCTCACTCTTACACAAATTGTACCTCCACCCAAGACTACCCTGCTGAGAATGTGAATGCGGCATATGGCACCTATCCTCAACCTGCTTATCAAGCTAGACATCAAGGTGATCGTAATTTGCTTAGCTACCGCTCCAACAACTACCTCTCACCACCCGGTTTTCCCCCAAACAACCCAAACCAACAACAAAACCTTAATCGCCCTCCTCAACAACAACAACCTCGACAACCATACATCCCACCTCACAAGCAGCAACAACCACCTCAACGTAACAACCAAGTTTTCCAACAACCTGCTTACCAACCACCTGCATACAATGCTCCTCCTAACCAAACAACCACTGCATTACACCAAGAGGTTGCAACCTACATGAGGACCAATGATGTGATTGTGGAAAATCTCCAACAGGAAGTGCGAAACTTGAAGGCAGACTTGGTAAAGCAAGGAAACGACTTGAGAGCCGACATGAGAAACACGTTGGATAGCCAAACTAATGATCTGAGGAACATGATGGCTAGTTTCTTACAAGGTAATCAACCCTCTTCTTCGGGTACTCTTCCGAGTAACACCGTTGCGAGTCCAAGAGGGGAGATGAAAGCAATCACTACTCGAAGTGGTAAAGGTACCAAGGAACCTGAGCTTCCTATACCTCCACCGGTGGTTGTGACTAAGGAGAACGAGTCACCTGCTCCTATTCCTCATCCTTCTCCTTCCCCAATTTCTCCACCTCTTCCTTCTACCCCTCCTCCACCCAAGGATGTGAGTGATCCTATTCTTCCAAAGCCTTCCTCTTCTTCCAATATACCTTATCCATCTAGGTTGAGGAAAGAGATGCTCAAAAGCAAGGACGATATTCAGGTTTCGAATTTCCTTAAAATGTTCAAACAACTGAATTTCAATATCTCTTTCGCTGAGGCTCTCGCTCACATGCCCAAATACGCTAAAATGTTTAAAGATCTTCTGAGCGACAAGGAAAAGCTCCTCGATATTGCCAACACCCAACTTAATGAGAACTGCTCTGCAGTGCTCTTAAGGAAATTGCCAACCAAGCTTGGTGATCCGGGTCGTTTTCTTATCCCTTGCAATTTCCCGGGAGTAGAGAATTGCATGGCCCTAGCCGATCTAGGTGCCAGTATTAATCTCATGCCTCTAAGTGTTTGGAAGCAATTATCTCTCCCAGAGCTAGTCCCCACCAAAATGACTTTGGAATTGGCTAACCGTACGGTTGCTTATCCAGTAGGGATAACCGAAGACGTCATTGTAGGAGTCAACAAATTCACCTTTCCTGCTGATTTTGTTGTCGTCGACTACGAGATGGACCCCCGTGTGCCACTAATTGTTAGTCGTCCATTCCTAAGGACCGGTCGCACTCTCATCGATGTTGAAGCCGGTGAGCTTATCATGAGAGTGGGTGACGATAAAGTAGTCTTCAACATGGGAAAGTTGTCTAAACAGCCTTATTCATATGAGAGTGTTAATTGTATTGACGTTCTTGATGAGGCTTGTGAAGAACACTTTAATGATGCTTGCAAGAGTATTCCTACCTCTCTTCCCAATGTTGAGACCGTGTCCTCTATTGATTCATCATTGTCTCTATTTAGAGATAGTGATTTATTTTGGAACAATCTTGAAGATACCATGGGAGATGCGAACTTAGCTACTAATGATTCTCCTATCGATGGGGATGAAGACATGAATTTCTTTGACAATCTTCTCACCGAAGACAATCCTTCGCCTCCATCTCCCACGGTCATTGCTATCGATACTCCGACTTCGAATACGCCTCCCGTCGAAAATCCACCGGATTTAGAGCTTAAGGAGTTGCCGCCCCATCTTGAATATGTATTCCTTGACGAAGAGAAGAAGTCGCCAGTCATCATTGCTAAGGATTTGAAGGATGAAGAGAAAGCCCGACTTGTCGCTGTGTTGAAAGATCATAAGAAGGCTATTGCTTGGAAAATCTCGGATATTCGTGGAATTGATCCTCACTTCTGCACACACAAAATTCTCATGGAGGACGACTTTAAGCCCACAATTCAAAGCCAACGAAGGGTGAATCCAAAAATCCATAAAGTCATTAAAACAGAGGTTATCAAACTTCTTGATGCGGGTATGATTTACCCTATTTCGGGTTCACCATGGGTTAGTCCAATCCATTGTGTGCCCAAGAAGGGCGGAATAACCGTTGTTCCCAATGAACACAACGAGTTGATTTCCACTCGTCTCGTTACTGGGTGGAGAGTTTGTATAGACTACCGCAAACTCAATGATGCCACGAGAAAGGATCATTTCCCTCTACCTTTCATGGACCAAATGCTTGAACGTTTAGCCGGTAATGAATATTACTGCTTTCTTGATGGTTTCTCGGGTTATTTTCAAATACCCATCGATCCCCAAGATCAAGAGAAGACGACATTCACTTGTCCCTATGGCACATTTGCTTACAAAAGAATGCCTTTTGGCCTATGTAATGCGCCCGGGACTTTCCAAAGGTGCATGTTAGCTATCTTCTATGACATGGTTAACAAACCATGGAAGTCTTCATGGATGATTTCTCGGTCTTCGAAGATTCTTTCTCTTCTTGCCTTGCCAATTTGGAACGTATGCTCAAGCGGTGCGAAGACACTCGCCTAGTTCTGAATTGGGAAAAATGCCATTTTATGGTAAAAGAAGGCATCGTGCTTGGACATAAGATCTCGAAAGCCGGTCTTGAAGTAGACCGTGCTAAAGTCGATGTTATCGCAAAGTTGCCTCCACCTTCAACCGTGAAGGGTGTGAGAAGTTTCCTGGTTCATGCGGGTTTCTACCGTCGATTCATCAAAGATTTTTCTCAAATCACTCGCCCGATGACCCACCTCTTGGAAAAAGATACTCCTTTTATCTTCTTCAAAGAGTGTCTTGAAGCCTTCAACTCGGTTAAGGATAAGCTAACTAAGGCACCCGTCTTGGTTACCCCTAATTGGGAGCTACCCTTTGAGTTGATGTGCGATGCTAGTGATTTTGCTATTGGAGCGGTTCTTGGACAAAGAGTGAACAAACACTTCCAACCGATCCATTACGCTAGCAAGACAATGACTGGGGCACAATTACATTATACGACAACCGAAAAAGAGCTTTTAGCTGTTGTCTATGCCTTTGAAAAATTTCGCCCCTATCTTGTCCTTTCTACCACCATAGTGTACACCGATCATTCCGCGTTGAAGTACTTGTTGACAAAGCAAGATTCCAAACCAAGACTTCTTCGCTGGGTTTTGCTGCTCCAGTAATTTAAAATCGAAATTCGCGATAAAAAAGGAGCTGAAAACCTAGCCGCGGACCATCTCAGCAGACTTGAGGATCCTTACCAAGGGGATCATCCGACCAAAGAAATCAATGATTCTTTCCCTTGGAGACCTTAATGTCTATAAACTCGAAGCCGAATGAAACCCCGTGGTTTGCGGACTTTGCAAACTATTTGGCGGGTGGAATTCTCAAGGAAGGGTTGACGTCCCAACAAAAGAAAAAGTTCTTCACCGACATCAAGACTTATTTTTGGGACGACCCTTACCTATTCAAACAATGTGCCGACCTGATTATTCGCCGATGTGTTGATGGACCGGCAGCGTCTGAAATTCTTGATGCTTGCCACAAAGGACCCACCGGTGGTCACTTTGGTCCCAACTACACCGCTAAAAAAGTGTTTGATTCGGGATTTTATTGGCCCTCCATATATCGTGATGCTCACAATATGGTTAAACAATGTGATGTTTGCCAAAAGCAAGGCAAAATCACACATAAAGACGAGATGCCTCAGAATTTCATTCAAAAGTGTGAAATCTTTGATGTTTGGGGTATCGACTTTATGGGGCCATTCCCTTCTTCTAAAGGAAACAAATACATCCTTGTAGCCGTTGACTACGTCTCCAAATGGGTTGAAGCCAAAGCTTTACCTACTAATGACGCAAGGGTGGTTTGTAACTTTTTGAAAGCTCTTTTCGCTAGATTCGGTGTGCCTCGTGCCATTATTAGTGATCGTGGGACTTATTTTTGCAATGACCAATTCACAAGAGTCATGGCTAAGTACGGTGTAAATCATCGTCTTTCCACAGCCTACCACCCACAAACTAATGGCCAGGCTGAAATATCCAACCGAGGACTGAAGCGAATTCTTGAAAGAACCGTGGGAGAGCATCGTGCCTCGTGGGCTGATAAACTTGATGATGCTTTGTGGGCTTTCCGTACTGCTTACAAGACCCCGATCGGCTGTACGCCTTATCGTCTTGTGTACGGGAAAGCGTGCCACCTCCCCATTGAGTTGGAGCACAAGGCTTATTGGGCCTTGAAGTGGGCTAATTTTGATATAAACAAAGTCGGTGACCTACGCAAGATCCAACTCAATGAGCTGAATGAACTTCGGAATGAGGCTTATGAAAATTCTTTAATCTATAAGGAAAGAACTAAGCTCATTCACGACTCCAAGATCAAAAACCGAGAGTTCCATGTTGGAGACAAAGTCTTACTTTTTAACTCTCGGTTGAAAATCTTCTCGGGAAAGCTCAAATCTCGTTGGTCCTGCCCATTCACCATTGCCCAAATTTTTCCATATGGTACTCTCGAGCTCGCTCAACCTAATGGACCTAATTTTAAGGTGAATGGCCAACGAGTGAAGTTGTACTTTGGTGAGGACACCTCTCAGGAGGTGATTCCATCCCTCACCACGTTCCCCATGAACTAATTTTGGGTCGAGTCAGGCTCGTGACTCGGTTATCAAAAACAAGCGCTCCTCGGGAGGCAGCCCGAGTATCTATCCTTTTATGTTTTAATCCCCTAAGTGTAGGGGGGACTTCTATACGTGTTTGTCTTTGTGTGGTGTAATTACAGGGATAAGTGCACTCTTGGAATCTTTGAAGAACCATGCTCCCGTGTTATCCGAAATCCGGTTCTATCTCTCAACTATCGTGATTCAATTTTCTTCATACTCACATTTGAAATTGATCACTTTAGTCGTCTCTTCCTTAATTTGAGTTAACCAACGTGCACAATGTCATAAGTGTAGGGGAGACTTTTCCCACATGCTTAAACATTGAGGACAATGTTTATCTTAAGTGTAGGGGGGACTTCTATCGAAGTTTTAAGTGGACTTTTCCATGAAAATGCCTTCATTTAACCGGAAAATCATCTTTTTCAACATTTTTCAAATTTTTAATTAACTTTGGCCATTTAGTCGTAATTTTTTAAATTTTTATCGTTGCTTTCATATGTACATATCCCGCAATAAAGTCAAAAATTTTAATATAGTGGTGTAGCTAGTTTAGAAATCTTTGACATATTAGGCCCGTTGCGTTTATTTTGACTCAACCCGAATAGACTTATCCAAGTTTATTCTAGCTAGTATCCTTAACCATGTAGACCTTAATTGGTTTATTAGGCTAAGCATCCACGAGTCTCATTAGTTGAGATTTTAAATTATGGAGAACGAGAAATGATAGAGTCAATTATAAGTCGGTATTCTTGCGCAAGCTCACTTGGTGTAATTATTTGCCTATTCTCCCATCACTTACTAATAATTTATCTGCAATAAGTAAGGTCGTACGATTTGAAAAGTTACTTAGCTTCTAGCCCAAGATCGTTTAAAAGTTGCTCGGTAATGATAAGAGTTCATAGCAAAGGCATAACTTATGAAGCGGGGCGCGAAGATTGGCGAGTCCGAAAAGGCCCTAACAAGGCATGAGGATTCCATTTTATTGCTGAAGATCCAAAAGTGATGTGAAGAACATTATTTCTAAAATCAATATGAAGGATCAAGACTCACGACGAAAAGCAATCAACTCCCATAAAGATCATGGAGAAGTCTATCCGAAAAGACCCTAACAACGTATAAGGATGAATAGATCCAAGTCCGAAAAGGAGGCGGATCGTTGTATCTCAAAATCCCAATTAGAGATTGAAGAAATAACCATGAAGTCGTGGTCAACAAAGTTGGAGTACCCCTCAAAAGTCTCCAAGTGAAGAAACTCTATTACGATGAGAAGACCATTATCTCAAGAACGTCTCTCAAGATATGAAGTATGAAGTACATGCCAAATATCGGCCCGAGAAAGGTCTCAAATCGCGAACCAAGTTATGCCAAGATATGAACTTTTTGATATCCCGAGAAGCAGTTTTAAGAGATTTTGTCCTTTAGCTAACTATTGATCAAATCGTCCTACTTTGCTTTCAGCCCTAATAAACTATCGAAATAAGTCCAAAAATGCATCTTCATGATCATTCTAAGACAAAAATAAAATATAAGAGATACACCTAGGAATAAGGGAGTCTAAGCATTTAATTAAGCCATGTGTGTAAGTGTTTGAATTGCTAACTTATAATAACAATGATCTCGTTTTTAAGCTTAGTTTGGGGAACATGAAACTTGAGAGTGATAAATCTTCGCAGCACCGAAGCCCTAATGTAAGTCCTCGATCTCTTTGCAAGTTATTTCCATCCTTTTGTTTACTTTAAAGTTTTAATTTCACTTAGTACTTTCCGCTTCGTTTAGTAGTATATTAATAAGGCCAGGGTTGATTGATTATGAGAACAGTGTAAATGTGCTTTGTCACTAAGCATTGCATGAGGGCATGGCAATGGTTAAGTGTAGGGGATTTGATAGGTGTGAAAACACCCATCCTTTTACCACTTAAATCGGGCTAAAACGAGACCAAAACACGTATTTAATATCATTTGTTTGGAATTATGCGTGGTTTTTGTGTTTATTGTGTTTTCAGAGTCAACCGGATGAATAATGAAGAAAACATGGGATTGCACGGGTTTTATCAAGGAAAAAGACTCAAGACGAAGTCTATTGTCCAAGAGATGCAAAAGATTTGAAGTCATTGTGCCTATTTGAAGATTTATCAAAGAATAGAGCCAAAGATGGAAGATTCATATATGTCGAAGAACTCGAGTCTATAAAACAATAGATTAAAAGACGAGTTGGAATAATTTACCGACACTTCTCAAATCCAAAGTGGAAACGTTTATTTAAAGACGCATGAAGACTTAAGAAGAAAGAAGAAAAAGAAGCCCAAATCGAAGCCCAATCAAAAGCCCATCACCACCATACACACGCCTATATAAAGCCCTTACTTCACAAATTTTCACACACTTAGTTAGCTTAGTTTTTCATTCTCTCTAGTTTTAGAGAGAGAAAGTTTAGAACTTTCTCTCACTAGATTTCATCTTTTTACATTCAAGATCAAAACTTTGTATTATTTTTTCATTAATCAAGTTCAAGTTTTTATCTTTTAATCTTTAATCTCATCCTTCCTTTCTTTTACTTTTATTGATTTTGGTACAAATCTCATATGATCCGTGTTGTTCATCAATGATTTGTGCTTAAAAAGTTGATTACTTTTTATGTGTCCTTAAGTTTACACATAAATAAGCTTTAAGATCCTTGTTCTTATTGGCTTATTTGTTGATTTAGCTTATTTACTTTCTAAAGTTTTTATAAAAAGTTCATCTCTTTATCATTTGATTTATGCTTTTGCTTATTTGAAGTTTAGATAAAGTGTTCTTAGTACTTATTTGATCAGCTTATTATTGGATTCGAGTTAGTTTGGGTTTTAGCTTATCCTAATAGCTTATTTCCCTTGCTTTTGTCCCGAATTTGCACCATTTTCGGAAAGGGTAACTCCCTTTTCCGATCGTATATTCCGGCCTAACACATCCCTCTTTCTGATCGACCGATCGGAAAAGGGTTTAGTTTTCCGATTGGTGGCATTGTGAACATTCCGATTGGCCTCAAATCCTGATATTCCGATTGTATCCTGTTTCCATTATTCCGATTGAGTGATTCCCATGTATTCCGATTGACTTCATATTTACAACATTCCGATCATTAGCAATTCTTTGCATTCCGATCACCCCCAATCGGAATACATTCCGATTGGTGTACTTTATCCCTTATTTCGATTTAGCTTGTTTTGCTCTGCTCCGTTCTTACTTTCTTTTAGTACTTTTTAATTAAGTTCTTATTTTTCACAAAGTTTTCCAAGTGTTAGTTTTTATTGAATGTCCATTTATTTTCCTCATATAATCGTTAAGTTTCCAATCATCTAATTTTAGATTCGTCTTTTCACTTTAATCATTTAAGTCTTTAATTTTACTCTTTGACTTAAATTTTCATTTCCACTTTTGATTAGATTAGAAAACCAAACCCTTTTATTTAGTAACCAAGAACAATCATTCCACTTAAGACCGAGATCAATTCGAGAAGATTCCGAGATTAAATTGAACCCCAATGAAAATCTATGTATCAATAACATTAAAATAATGTTTTTAAATAATACTTGAGAATAAAATATCAACCATAAAATGACGGATTGTCACAATGGGACTTTGAGTGACATAACCGAAGTACTAATAATCCTTTTTATCTCTTTTATTGGGTCATCGCATCATTCGGGTCCATATCATTAAGCATACCATCGGGACTACTTGTGTTCTATTTTATCAAAAACTAGCATGTTATCTCCCTCGCGGGTTTATAAATTATTTTATAAAACATTTAAAAGAGTGCGAGGCTATGAACTCACGTTGATAATGAAAGGCGGATTATCGGCTACGGGCGTGCTTCGGTCACAGAAACCTATATAAATAATAATCGGTCTTAGACACTTGTCCAATGACTTTATCAAAATAACAAATATACATATGGTGATTTTGTACATATGATGATGATAAAGTGGGTTTATATATTCTTATTTACTCATTTTAGTGTTTATGTATTGGTAACTTTTTACTAGTTTACTAGTTTTACCTATTAACATGTTTTAGGTCCAATAAGCCTATTATAAGTTCATTAACTTGTATTAATCCATTTTATACTTGTATTATCAGTATTTATACTTTAAATGTTGGGCCCAAATGGGTTAAGCCCAATAAGTAATTTTTATAAGTGTTTAACTTATTTAGTTAAATTATTAGTCCAATAATGCTAACTTAGCTCGTTAATGTCCGGATGTCATATAGTTCGGGTTTTATCGTTTTTTACTTGTATTAGGTACTTATATATCAGTAAATGACTTTTGAAAACTTTACATTAGACGGGTTTGATCGTCTAAGTTTTAATTGGCGAAAAACGTTAATTTTACGGTAATAGCCGAAAAAGTCGTAAAAATCATGTTTATAGTTTTTATAACTTATAAAACTTATTCAACTACCATTTTTAAAAAGTTTCCATTTATTTAACCTTATACATATTTATATATATGAAATTTATAAGTTAGTGGGTTTTAATTCACATTTTATACTATATTAGTTTGAGTGCTTATATAATACTATTAAACATTAATTCTTCAAAATCTGATTTTTAGTTTCATCTTCACCATTTTTATCATATCTTAAGTTATATAAGGAGATAGAAGCTCATTTTTGGATGGCATGAACTTCATATTATGTGCTACAAATAAGTTAGTTATAGCTACTGCTCATTCTATGTTTAACTATCCTTAACAGTTCCTACAAAACAGACTATACAGATTGGCACACTCATCTTGTTTTGATCATATCTCACTCATTTTGATGATCCCATTGCATGGCCAGCTCTCACATGTGTATGAAATCTAAAATTTACTGTAAATGGATTCCACCATGCAATTTTATCAGTTTACAACTTGGTTACTTACTGTTTTTATCTAGCCAACAATTTAAGCAAGATTTTAGCCTTGTTTCTTATGATTATTCATCTTTTTAATCATATTTATCAACACTTGATCCCCACACAATATTTTTATCATCATATATTCATCATATACATATTAAATAAGAAAGAAAATACATTTGATCTTTACAAAAATAACAAGAGAAATAGAAAGGATGATCTTCTTTACCAACCAAGATTATATCTTGTTTTTGGATGACAACAACTTGATGAACACCAAATATATCTCCAAGATCATCAACCACCAAGATAGTTTGTTGAGACATTAGCCCTAGGACACAAGAAAATCACCTTCTTTGTTGTTAATATGGCCACCAATCAATCAAGGCTTCAAGGTTTCTCCATAATATGGCTAGATAACATGAGATTTGTGGCTAGAAAAGATCAAATGGTGGTGTTTGATGGTGAACTGGGACGGCAAGTATAGAGAGAGAGTATGTGTGAGTTGTTTTGCATTTGAAATGGAAGTAAATGGTTTAGCTAAGATGGTTTTGAGGTTTTGGTGGGATGAGTAGCTTTCATGTGAAGCTAAGCTTACATGTGTAAGCTAGTTAAGTGTAAGGATGCCACATCAAGGATGTGGTGTCCTCTTTTGGCCGTCCCTTAGTTAGTGGGGTGGGATAAACTTGTTTTGTCCCATCCCGCTAATTTACAGGTATTCCTCGATTCTATTTTCCTCGATTTGCGTGCCCTCGGGTCGTTTTACGAAAAACGTTTTTATAAATTATGTATCAACGGCACAAAACGAATCTAATAAAAATTATCTCATCAAAACCGAAGTTCAAAAACGTAAATACGTAATCCTAAGGTTTCCGGTTTAGTCGTAAAGGACGCTAAATTATGCACGTAAGCCCAAATATAAATCTGTAAATTGTGAGTTCATCAACCAACACAAAAATAAGTTTCAAAATATTATACGAGAAAATAATTTACTACCTGAAAATGTTAGATTGTCACATTCCTGCTTTAATCACCTAAGCATAAATGATATACATAAAACATATATATCTCTAATCTATGCCAATTTGTAGCATTTGCAGTAACACACGACGATCATAGCACATTACATTTATAAAACAACCATAACTAGATCACGACATAAGTCTATAGGTTCCACCTAACATTATGCGAGCAAGACAATCCTATAACTCATCACTACCTTATAGTGATAACATAATATTAAAAACTATCACAATATTACCAAGATTATACATTGCAAGCTTACATGTCATCGGAATAATAATCGTCCTAAATCCATCGCAATCTATCAATCCATCGGAATCCTAACATATCTATCGCAATGATGGTAACATCGCAATCCTATCGAAATCATGTTCTATCGCGATATCTAAATCCATCGCAATAATTATGAATCCATCGGAATGTTTGAGAAATCATTGCAATATGTCCCATCGCAATACCATTACAATGCCATCGCAATAACGTATCGGAATGCATCATCGCAATATGCCATCGCAATGCGTCATCGGAATGACCCATCGCAATGAGCCATCGCAATGCGCCATCGCAATGACCCATCGCAATAGCCCATCGCAACGAGCCATCGCAATGACACATCGCAATGAGCCATCGGAATGACCCATCGCAATAGCCCATCGCAATGAGCCATCAGAATGACTCACCGCAATGACAGGCATCGCAATGTATGTATCGTAATGATCATTGGAATCCGTGACAGGGATCTGATCAAAACTTTGACCTCTAAAAATCAGGAGCTTGACAACGTTTTAAACAATTCTGGGAAAAACCATTGTGCATCTAGTCATTCTAAGCAAATCGCACAACTTAATTTACATATACATCGCAAAAACGCAAAACCTTAATTTTTTTATTTATCTTTGATCTTACGGTTTGTTTGAGATGATAGATAAATAGATAAATAATAGCAAATGACGCATGAAATAATACCTAGATGAGTAAACAGATAGCACGGAATCACAAAATCAAATACTGAAGGATGTAGCAAGATCCAAAAATGGCGGGGAGTGTTTTGGTAGTGTGTGTTTTGCGATGGAGAGGAAACAGGGAACGAGGGGGTGAAGTGTTTGACTTTGGTCAAAAAAATTGCAAACTTTAAACATGAAACCCCAAGTTTGCCATATTTGCAACAATTGTCCCCCGGTTTTATAGTATTTGTTTTAAAGTGATTAGGATTAACCAAATCGACTTAACGAAATACCAACCCACTCACAAACACGAACACAAATACCTAACATCAAAATTCAAATAACCTATGCATGAATTACTATTTCACACTAGGCACACTTAGCACTAAATGATGATGAGGAACGGTTTATATTTCCTGAAAAATCCTTTTTGATGACCAATTTTAATATTTGCTCCCCCTTAAACACGAACCCATTTTCTATTTAAAGAGCTGTAGTCAATGATTTTAAGGACACAAATATTCATGAAGACATTTTCTGGTTAAGTGATTGGTTGGAATGATTCTGGTGGCAATAAGATTTCTCTTATTTTGACAAAATAAGTGCACTGATACGTACACTAATTTGTGTTAGAACAAGTTATAAAGTAAACTTAGTCCCTTACAAGGTTTTAAAGTAAACCTTGCCCGAGAAAATTAATTCCCGTTGTGAGCCAACCTTTTCATAAGAAATACGTGACTTTAGTGCGAAAAACGGGTTGCAGTCTGAAAATAACTACAAGCCAAAATGGGCATGTTTTAAAACATATACAAATTTTATACGAACTCTATTTATGGTGCCGTATCAATATTAATCGACATTTCTAAGGCCGTAAATATTACCGTACTAAAAGACATGCCCGTTTTGAAAATGAAAAATATTTTTGGATTTTCTTGATTTTATATTTTTATGGATTTTGAATGTTTTATATTTTTTATCATTTTTCTATGTTTTATATTTTTGTATTTTTCTTTTGGTGGTTTTAGTATATATACGATAATATACAAGATCACGATTAAAGGATACTCGATAATAGTTTACCACTACTATTCTTCAGATTCTTCTGCCAACTCCTTAAGTGTCGCTGGTGAGAATGATTTCATGCCTAGCTTTTCGATCAAAAACTCGATACGTCCCCGATCTAATGCCTTCGTGAATATATCTACCAGCTGATACTCAGTGTCGACGAAGTACAGTTCGATCACTCCATTTTCCACTTGCTCTTTGATGAAGTGGTAGCGTATGTCAATGTGCTTTGCCCGAGAATGTTGAACGTAGTTGCAGCACAGAGCAATTGCACTTTTGTTTTCACAGTACATCGGGATTTTGTTGAATCCAAGACCGTAGTCAGTTGATTGTGATCTCATCCAAATAACTTGAGCACAACAACCGGACATAGCAATGCATTCAGCCTCTATACTTGATATCGCAGCGCTTTTCTGCCTTTTTTATACCCAACTAACAAGTCTATCTCCAAGAAGTTTCACACTGCCAGAAGTGCTACGTCTAGTATCTTGACACCCAACATAATCCGCATCTGCATATGAGATTAGTGCAATAGAAGAATCCTTCGGATACCATAGACCACGATTAAGTGTCACTTTAAGATACCGAAAGATCCTTTTCACAACATGTAAGTGCTTTTCGGTAGGCTGAGCCTGATACCGGGCACACATGCATATAGCAAATTACAAATCAGGCCTGCTAGCAGTCAAATAGAGAAGGGTGTCGATCATTCCACGGTAAAGTTTAGGATCGACAGTTATCCCTTCCTTATCTTCATCTAACTTGGATCTCTCCACCATTGGAGTGTCCACGGGGTCACAGTTTTCAAAATGATACTTCTTTAATGATTCAAGAGCAAATTTGGATTGATTAATGAAGATGCCTCTAGGATTATGAGAAATTTGCAACCCTAAGAAAAATGAAATTGTTGATCCCAAACTTAGATCGATTAGGTTTGTGTATACGAGATTAGATCAAGTAATACACGTAGAGAAACCTTTGTATATGCTTTATGAATCTAAGTGTTATGCGGAATTTAACACTTAAACAAGAACACACAATGATATAAACAAACTTTCACTTTGATTATCAATATCAAACTTGCTTACAATGAAAGATGTTTACGAATGAAAACTTATATGAAAATTATATTAAACATTAACCTAAAGGCCTTCTTTTATAGACATAAGAAGCCTTGTACAATAATCTACGTATCAACTATTCTAGGTAAAGATAAATATTGAAAATACATTGTTGTTCTTATCTTTACTAGAAGTATTCTAGAATATAATACACGCGTAGAATATATCTTCCATCAGTGCTTGTCTTCAATGTGTCAATGCTTGACATTAACTTGTCAACGCTTGAGCTGTCAGCGCTTGTTTTTTTCTTGTCAACGTTTGTTTTGTTCTTGTCAGCGCTCAAGTGATCTGGCCTTAATTTATTCCCAACAATCCTCCCCTAAACTTGATATCCACTCTTATGATCAAGTTTCTGAATAAGCATTAAGGACTAGGAGGAATCTTACAAACCTTCTCATATTGATAGTGAATAAATCTAATCAAATCTTTTGCCACGTCACTTGAATAATCTATTTCCAGCTGAGTGTCCTTCATCTTCTCCAAAATAGCCTTGGATATGAAATACTGAGCATCCACAAGTAGATACTCAGCAAACTTTGTAGAACTCAAATGGTATACACCAGCAGCTGAATATAACCTCCATTAAAGACCACTGAGGTCATCTTCAAGATCCTTCCATATTGCAGGATCCTCATCTTTTGGTCCACACATTCTTTTGAATGTGGTCTAAAGTTTTATTCCATTAGCTGAAGTTGGTGCTTCAGCCTCATACTTGGTCTCCAGCAACTTCCAAAGGTCCACCAAGTCTTCTCTATCACAACTTGCAAACAAAGATATGAGAGTGGTAAAAGTGTGTACCTCCTTGCCAAATCTACCAATCTTCCAGAACCCACATTCATCTTCATCATAGCTCACAATTGGATTCTTGGAATCTAATGGTAACACTTGCACCATATCTGAAGCTTCTAATGGGGAGAGCTTGAGGCTCTTTCTTATAACTGCTTCACTTGGATATAGTGGATCCATATCTTTTGTAAACTCAAATGAAATTCCCTTCTTCACTGGCCTGGGAACAATCATAGCTTTCTTGAGTTCCATTTCTTCTGCAAGTTCCTCCTTTCTTTCATCTGAAAGAAGTTTGAGAGTGTTTGCTTCCTGCACTCTCACCCAAATGGGATAAGCCATGTTTTCCAACTCATCAAATGTCAAAGCCTTCAACTTCTGATATGTCCATCCAACTCCATGACATCTTAGCAACATAAAGTAGAGCTCCCTTCTATCCCTTTTCAACTCTGAGAGAATATTGCTTGCCTTGTGTTTCAAAATTACCTGGTAATCCTTCTGAACTCTAAGAAGAAGCTCCAAACCCCATATTTGATCTGAAATGGTCAAGTCTGGATTCTCCATACATCTGTCTTCTCAAGCATGATACATTTGAACCACCTCTGGCATGTCAAAGTCAACCTACAATTTCATTTCTCTCAACTTTTCCCTAGCAAACTCATCACCATACTCAAGCCTTTCAGGTTCTACAATCATCACACTTGAGTCTGAGCTAGCTCCATCACTTCCTTCTTCAAAAGTCACAACAAATGGTGACTTTTCCTTTTCATCCTGTTCCATGATTTGTGCAGCTAATCTTCTATCAAACTCAACTTGAGCTGCATCTTTTGGAACAATCTCTTCTACCATTTTACCCTTACCCTTATCTGATGATGCAATGGTTGGTAAGGTAGATGGTAATACCTGAGTAGAAACCTCCTTGATGATAGATGATGACTGGGATACATCACCTTCATTTACAGGTCTGTCAACGCCCAAATTTGTTCTATCAGCGCCCAAAATATTTCTGTCAGCGTCCAAATTTTCCTTGTCAACGCCCAAATATCTTCCCTCAGCGCCTTGTGTAACCTCTCTCAACATAGCTGTAAATGATAAATTTAAGTTGGTAGGAGAGACTAAGGACGTATCAAAACCTGTTTGTTTCTTCAAAGTTGTAAGGGCTTCAGCAACATCCATTGATTGACCATCCTGGCTGCCCTTATCACTCAGATTTATTTGATCTTCCTCCCCTTTGGAAGATTCCTCCATACCCCTCCTGGTACTATCAGTCTCCAAAACAACAATCCTCTCCCTCAATTGCTTGAGTTCAAGGCCTTGTGAGCTGACAATTTGTACTAAGTCTGCATTTTGCTTTTGCAAGCTTATGCAGACTGCCGTCAAAGAGTTATTGGTTCCAGTCTGCCCTCTTCTAAAATGGGGATTTGACCTCCCAAGTCAGATTCATTGGGCATGGATGAGGACTTAATGATGGTGGGACTGCCTTGGCCAGCATCTAAGCCTGAACCAATAGTCCCAGCATCATTCAGGTCACCAGCCACACTTGTGGTGGTAGTTCTCTCTGCTACATGGCTAGGACCACCAGTGGAGAACACTCCAGTAGTCCTTTGGCGTTTCATCAACCTATATTCAGGGGGTGTGGAAGATGTTGTAGAAGAATGGGTGGATGTGGGTTGGTTAAGGGGTGTTTGGGATTGTAAAGGTTGTGTGTCAGCGTTGGAAATAGGCACATCAACGCCAACATTGAGTGTGTCAGCTTTGAAGGATTTTGAGTCAATTTGCATTTGTTCAGGTGAAGGTAAAGGTTCAGGAATTGGTTCAAGTTGTGGTTGAGGATCAATTTGAGGTTGGGGGTCTGGTTGGGGTTGTGCTGCTGCAATAACAGCAAGCATGGCTTGGGTTAAAGGTAGGTCTCTATGGGGTGGTGAGTTCATCTTCATAAAAATAGCTTTCTTTTGCTCAGGGATCTTATAAAAATCATTGTGATCCCTTGAGCAGTAACCTTGAACATCAAAAACCATTTGCAGAAAACAGGGATAAGCTAAAGTCATTTTGTTCCCCTTGTTTTTACACATCCCCTCAAAAATCATTTTAGAATAATTAAATTTTTTCCCTGTTGCAATGCACACAATAGCACTGGCAATGGATCTATTGATCTCATTGTGTGCAGTACATTTGGGACACAAACATTGAAGGAGGACATGTATGAGGTACTTCCAGGCTGGGGGAAATTCCTGTTTATGATACTTATTTAGAGTACCTTCTTCAGGAAAAGGATATCCCAAAGCCCTAAGCCCTTGTTCTATTTCATTTATGGGAAGGGTGGCTATACCATCAGCATCATCAAGATGCAAGGCTTGGCGTACCAAAGCCTCAGTAACCACCCAAGATCTCCCATGAACAATAGAAGTCAATGTGGTCACTCCATTAACTGTTAAGGAACTGACAGTGTTCCAAAACTGCTTAATGTGTGTGACTGGAATGAGTGGTGCATGAGAAAGAGCATACCTTAATGGGGATGCGTTCAAATACGCCACCATTTGTGTGTATTGAGGAAACAGAGTATCATCAGCCTCGACAAGATAAGCAATCATGTTGTGTTGAGATCTGAACCCCAATTCCATTTCTGTTGGTTTAAGCTTTGGTGCCATTGATGAAAGCTGTTAATTTTAAGTGAAGAAGATGAAGTTGATAAGAGAAAATTGTTAGACAAGAATTATAGATACCCTGTTTAAAATAGGAGCCAAATTTATAGAAGAAATAGATGCATGTGATAGGCCCAAAAAGAGGCAAGTATTTTCAAAAATCAATCATGAAAATATTGAAAAAGTTATAAGTTATCTCATGCATTAAATGAAGGTAACAACTCCTAAAATTACGGCCCAAAAATATGTCAAAAAGTAACAACGGGTAGGTCCCATTGAGTGTCAACGGTCAAAAATAACCTATCAACGCCCAACGGCTATAATCTTGTCAACGTTTGCCTATAGCCATGTCAGCGTCCAATTTTGTCACAACAACGCTTGGAAAATTCTTGTCAGCGTCCAAAAATAGAAGTGTTTTAAAAATGAAAAATGACCTTAACAAGTAATTTATCCTAGAGAAGATAACCAAAGGTTGATAATTATTATAGGGCGGCAAGCACTGTCTAGTTATGCACACTTGCATAAGCAAGATAGACATAACAGTCCTCTAGTGTCCCTTGCTAACCAAAACTCTTAACAACCAAGTTACCTTATAAAATCCTTGTTACTCCCAGGTAAATCCCATATCAAAATCATTCTCAAGTCTCCCAACAGACCACAACCAATTCTAGGCCAAAAATGTCTTGGCAGCATGCATAGTATATCAACTTTGCATGCTACAGTGCCTCATGATTTAGTAAAACTAACTGATACTCACCTGTGGACACAATCTAGAATTGTGATAAAAGTATCATATGGATACCCAAAAATCCGAAAGGTTCCTAAAACCTCCCTTTAAACTATGATACAAAAGTTTGCTAAAATCATGCATGAACATAAAAAATTTATGTCAAGATAGGAATGAAACATTCCAACCATCATCCATAAATAAAAACTTGTCCAAATGCTTCTCCATTGATCCATAAGCAACTCTGTATCCAATGGTATACTACTAACACCATCTGCACATTTAGATTGAAAACCACAAAACTAACATTGTTGTTGACAACGCCCCGATAACACATGACAGCGTTGAGGGAAGCTTTGTCAGCGTTAGACAATTATATTGTTGACAACGTTACAAAAACACTTATCAGTGTTCAAGCAACCTTTGTCAGTGTTAGAAAAATATAGTGGAAAATCTAAATCATCAATAAGACCAACAATAATAATGCATCATCCTGTACATACTTTCACAAAAAGACTCCAAAACACATATTATGTGAGATTGACCATTCCAATACTTGTTACCAAGTATTGAAATCTCCCAGCATCAAAAGGTTTAGTTAATAAATCTGACACATTTTCCTCAATGTCAACCCTATCTGGTTGTATTAAACCTTTCTCAAAGCAATCTCTTATAAAATGGTGTCTAATTTCCATGTGTTTAGTTTTAGAATGATGTACAGGATTCTTAATGATGCATAAAGTACTATTATTGTCAACAAATATCTTAGTATGCATGAAATTGTACCCATAGTCCAACAGCTGGTTCTGAATCCACAACACTTGGCCACAACATGCAGCTGCAGCCACATACTCTGCTTCAGTTGTATAATTAGCCACCACTGTTTGTTTCTTGCATTGCCAAGATATCAACCTGCTCCCAAGAAACTGACATCCACCAGTTGTGGATTTCCTATCAAACTTATCACCTCCATAATCACTATCTGAATATGTAATCAGCTCCAATGGTGAATCCTTTGGGTACCACAAACCAAGACTAGGATAGCATCTTAGGTACCTAAATATCCTCTTCACAGCATAAAGGTGACATTCTTTGGGAGTCACTTGATGGCATGCACAAGCACACACAGCAAACATGATATCAGGTCTGGAGGCCGTAAGATACATCAAGGATCCAATCATGGATCTATAGTGCCTGACATGAACATCTTTTGTAACACCCCCAAATTTATACAATTCAATACAGCGGAAGACTAGTTGGTGTTACGGGATAGCACATTACTCACATCATAGACAACGCATAAAAATCGCGTCGTTTATTAATAAAGCATTTCCATTCATAAATATCAAAGTTACATCGGTCCCAAGTCATTACATATCATACAAAGTTTTACAAAGTATTTGAATGGAAAATGTTGTTTAAGTGCGGGCCATGAATTCTTGTCGTCTTCCCGAGAATTACCTTCAAGTACATGAGATAAAACATGTTAAAAGAAAAGGTCAGTGATAAATGGTTTGTGTATAAAGGAATAATTCCCTAAAAATCCTTTGTTAAAACATTTGTCAAAATATAGTATAACTCAAAGTCTTAAATGACTTCTAATTTTTTGAAGAATCAATATAGATTCCATCATCTTTTAAATTACACGATCAAATAATGTAAAGGATTAACTCTTAAATCACATGTTAATTATTCAAGGTACATGTTTTTAATTGTTCGGCCAATTCAGGGCAATCTATAGTTAATTATTAACTCCTTATTCTTATAAACAAACAAATGGTCCTTAATGATCACGAGCATGAATTTATCAAATTACAGTTTACACACGTGATTCACCAAATTTATGAATGCTACATGTGTATTAGTCAATCCAAACGACATAACATGAAACTCGTAATGTTCATTACAAGTACCGGATGTAGTGATTGGAATAGATAATCCTTTTCGCAGATGCGAAGTTGATGATAACCATGCCGTGAATCAAATCCTTAAAACATACGCTAGAACCTTGTAAATGATCGAACAAATCTTCCATTTCGAGTTATGGATTTCGTTTTCGATTGTCAATTTACTTAGTTCACAGTAATCTATAAATATAAGGAATGATAACACCATAGCTCTTCATGATGACAGGCTTGGTAGAATAAAATCTTTCTCCGACAACTCTCTCAGTTGTACGGTAATTCCTTTAATTTAGATGGTGCTGACGTATAGTGCACAAGCCATAGGTACAACACCGAGAATATAATCAAATACCAAATTCAACTTGCCTTAATGGCGAAAGTCTAGGTAATTCATCAACAAATACTTACTAAAGTTTCAGATAATATAAACATCTTTTAATACATTCATATTAGGTTCTTTCTAGATTATAATATCTATGACTAATTCACAACCATTCATGTTATAATTTCAAGTCTAAATGCAGGATATCGTCGTCCACCAAGAATTATTTATATCACTTTTGATAATCAACGTCTTATCTTTTTAGGGGAATTCTACTCGAGTTCCCATCAATTAAGACAATATCGTCATGTCATAATCAATCAATCCATTCTAATTACACTATCAACTTTTCAGTTTTATTGCCGTCGATAAGATGTGAACTTCTCAAAAGACTAATGATAACTCATAATCCTTCATAAATTCAAGGATATATGGAGACACAACTACTATTAAAAGAGTAAGGTCAACGCATAATCTATGCGAGAGAATTTCAAATCAGATACAGACGAAAACATTTAACGAATATGAATATATCCCATGTTTTCATAATTTGAGTACGCATTCGAAAGCTCCTCGGATCGTTACCCAGGTCATTCAAATGAAATCAACTCAGAAGAAATGATAGGAACGTCGATACATCCAGTCGGGTATCAACACTCGGTAATCAGATACTTTTTCAAAGAATCTCACTACGAGAGAATTGGACAAGAAATAATTGTCAATTGTCAAATAAGATAATTTCCACAGATGAGTAAATTCGACTGAGAAGAATAGATGCTACAGGCACATATGTAGGTGTCCCTAACACTATGTCCTTATTTTTCACTTCTTGCAGATCTCATAAATTTTTAATTCTTCTCAATCTTCAAAGAAAATTTAGTGTTTATTCATTAGTTTTATGGTGACTACTAATCAGTCTTGCATGGTCCATTCCAAATTGTATGTAGGCGCGCAACTATATACAATTTCAAGATTAACGATGCAATACTCAGTTCGTCAAAATTTTATCATCATGTTTATAAATAAAAACATTTTCATGCTTAGTTCTTAAATAAGAATCAAAAATAAATTTACAAAGATTTTTCTTTGTTATGAAAATAATTAAGTTTCCCAAAGTGTTTCATAAACAACCTTATTTCGATAATGATTACTAATAAATCTCACTTTAAATAATCCATATAGTGATGAAAATCCAACTTTTTTCAATAGATACGGTTTTATCTTATAAAAACAATGAGTGATCTGCAGAAAAGTGATGAAAGCTTGTTCACCAAGAATTAACTACGATATGATAGGAAATGAGCTTAGCCAATTAATCATGAGGTTCATGACCACGATGGCACTCACGAAGAATGATTCATAACGTAACTCATATCAAGATGAGTACTTGTTCAATGGTTGCATCACTAATGCGAACATTAGGATGAAGAAATAAAAGATAGATAACATCGATACATGTAGAATTTAGCAATCAAAGGTAGTCTTTCCATTAATCATAAACAAGTCAAATTGTACCGTAACACATTACGTGTCACTATGTCATACAATTCTCAGAACTCATCCTACCAACTGATATCTCAGTTAAGTTAGGGATTTTTAAAAGATACCACAATGAATACGAATCTACAAGAGTCATTAGGTGTTCCACATGTCCCGAAAGATCAATCGGTCTCAATTCAGAATAAGATTTCTTCGATTTATTTATTGGACACTGGGCATCCTTGTTAGTGGACAATGGCTTAGGGACAATCCTTAACACAAACAAACAATCATTTAAAACCTTATAATTCAATTACAGAACTTAACGATTTCCTCTTAACAATTTCTTATTCCATACAAATTAAATTTTTACTTTATTCAAGTTTCAACCAATTTTATACTCAATTCGATATCCTACCTCATTTTCAATACTTACAACCTTATTCTTCGGCCTTGTAAAGGCAATAAAAGCTCAATATGATCAACACTTAATTTCCGATCCTATATCTTCTTACAACAATAGTTATCAAATAAGTCACTAGTATGAAATGACTCACACATTCAATTAGACTTCTCGGAAAGGTACTAGTGGCATGAGGCTTTTGGGTAATGATTCCAATGACAGCCTCAAGTGCAACATTCACCCTTTCGATTTCAATTTAAGAATTGGATGACAACAAATCAGATGACATCTTTCAAGGTGGTAATGTTTTGTCAAACTCCAATCTATAAGAAAAGATCGTCATGACATCGATATCAGTTTTAATCTCACCAATTCTTTTTCAATATCACAATCAACTAATATCTACATTTCTACGAATATCAACCATTTGTTGGGATCATAAATATCCACAACTTGGTTTAGATCTAGGATAGCTAGAATTCCTACAAGAATAGCTTCGATTAATTTACTAGGGGAGTTAGGGTTTCTTGTGACAATCTACGTCGTATAAATACCTCATATGAAAAATCAAAATAATCATCAATCAATCATGTAATAAAATTACATCATATATATATAATCCAAGTTATATATATATATTAAAATAACAATTCTCAGTCTGGCCTTGTCGGTAACTCAGGAATTCTTCGGCACCGTTATAGTCAAAAGATTTTTAGACATTTTGAGAAAAATGTTTATAGTTAAAAGATTTTGAAATGTTTTATTCAAAACCTTGGTTTTAAAAATCTTTCGTTCTCTATAACGAGAGCTCTGGTACCAAACTGTAACACCCCCAAATTTATACAATTCTATACAGCGGAAGACTAGTTGGTGTTACGGGATAGCACATTACTTACATCATAGACAACGCATAAAAATCGCGTCGTTTATTAATAAAGCGTTTCCATTCATAAATATCAAAGTTACATCGGTCCCAAGTCATTACATATCATACAAAGTTTTACAAAGTATTTGAATGGAAAATGTTGTTTAAGTGCGGGCCATGAATTCTTGTCGTCTTCCCGAGAATTACCTTCAAGTACATGAGATAAAACATGTTAAAAGAAAAGGTCAGTGATAACGCCGAGTGAATTCATAGAATTTAATAAAATCCATCAATATAATATCAGTATAAAATTATTACTGAAAATCATTTTGTACAAATCATTTTAATAGGCCATAAAATAGCCAAAGTCATTTTTATACAAATCCTTATCGAAAATCATAATATAGGCATTTGCCTTAAAAATCATTATACGAGCCAGTGTCGTAAAAACATCATACAATACGTCTTATGACGTTGTATGAAAATAAAAACCGTTGTATGAATATGGTTATGAAAACCAAAACACGAACATAATATCAGTAGTATGACCCTGTATTGCTAGTCAGGCAATACATCGTAATTCGGAGCGTCTAACAGTATTTCGTTAGTTTGTATTATTATAAGCCGCATGACATTGTTACCTTACTAAACCAACAACGGGTAGCTAACCCGATACTCAATTTGCCTATCTAAAGTAGCGTGTCGTCACAAAGGTCACGCTATGGAAATCTTCTCATACATAAATTCGCTTACCAATCAATGTGGCACGACGGGGATAACCGTCAAGGCGCGAACTGGGGTGATCGTCCCCAAATAGTACTATTATATGCATAAGCTTCTACCAAATCCCGGTAGTTCACAATTCATGCTAATGGGACTTTTAGTGACATAACCTAACTTTAATAATCCATTTTATTTCATCTATCGGGTCCTTTAATCATTCATAGGGTCATACAATCGGGTCATACAATCATTCGGGTCCAAATCAATAAACAAACAATCGGGACAAATGGTGTCCTATTTTATAAAAACTAACATGTTATCTCCCTCGCGGGTTTATAAAACATTTCATAAAAACATTTAAAAGAGTGCGAGGCTATGAACTCACGTTGATGTGGGAAGGCGGGTTATCGTCAATTCGGACGTACGGTACGTGCTTCAATCACCGAAACCTAGACAAATAATACTCGTCTTAGACTTATGTCCAATGACTTTATAAAAATAACATTTATGTATACATATGATGATTTTATATATATGATGATCAAGTGGGTTTACATATTCTCGTTTACTCATTTTAATGTTATGTGTCGATAACTTTTATACTAGTTTACTAGTTTTACCTATTTACGTGTTTTAGGTCCAATAAGCCCATTATAAGTTTATTAACTTGTATTAATCCATTTCATACCTTTATTATCAGTATTGACATTTTACATGTTGGGCCTAAATGGGTTAAGCCCAATAAATAAGTTTATAAGTGTTTTAGTCCATTTTGTTGTATTATTAGTCCAATAACGTTAACTTAGCCCGTTAATGTCCGTATGTTATATAGTTCGGGTTTTATCGGTTTTTACTTTTTATATATATTTATATATCAGTATATGAGTTTATAAAAGTTTACATTAGACGGGTCCAACCATCTAAGTTTTATTTAACAAAAACGTTAATTTTACGATAATAGCCGAAAAAGTCTAAAAATCATGTTTATAGTTTTATAACTTATAAAACTTAACAAGTTACCATTTTTATAAAATGTACCATTTATTTATCATTATACATACTTATATAAATGTATTATATGAGTTAGTGGGTATTAATTTACATTTTATATTATTTTTATTTGAGTGCTTATATAATATTATTATACTTTAATTTCCAAAATCTGATTTTTATTTTCATCTTCACCAAAACTGCCATATCTAGAGTTCTATATGGAGATAGAAGCTCAAATTTTTATCACATAAACTACATGATATGTGCTCCATTTAACTCTACTATAGCTACTGTTGAATCATCTTATAAGTATTTTCTAAAAATCGTCCAAAACAGTGAACTCAGATTTGTACTTTAAACTTGTTTTGATCATATCTCACTCACTACAATGATTCCATTGCATGGCCAACTCTCACATGTGTACAATACCCATAGATTACTTTATATTAATTCTACTTCATCATTTTATCGGTTCATGACATGTTTCTTTACTGTTTTATACAGCCATCATTTTTAAACAAGATTTTAGCCTTGTTTCTTATAGTTTTTCACCTTTTTAAGCATGTTTATCAACACCAAATCCCCACAAAATATTTTTAATCATCATTCATCATCATCTACATATACATAAGTAAAAGAAATACCAGATTACATAATCAAAAATAACAAGAGGATGAGGAGGACAATCTTTATAACACCAAGTTGATGTAGGTTATGATTTGGACATGGTTTTTGATGGAGAAACTTGTAATAAACCAAGACCATCTTCAAGACCACCATTCTTCAAGAACTCCTTGTAGAAAATAAGCCCCAAGACTCTATAAAAACTTCTCCTTGGATGTTAAAATCACCACCAATCAATAGAGCTTGAAAAGGACTTCATCATATGTGTGAATAACATATGATTTCATGGTTAAATTTGATCAAATGAGGGTGTTTTTAGGGTGATGGTGGACGAATTTTTGAGATAGAGGAAGGAGATTTTGAGTGGTTTGCATGTAAGAATGTGTAAATGGTTTTGGGTGGAATGGTTTTGCTTTGGTGTAGCTTAATTTGTAAGCTTGAATGGACAAGTGTCCTAGTGTTTTTGTGAAATGTTGACAAACCTCAAGTGTGTTAGCTAAGTCTTGCCATCCCATTGTGGGGATGGGGCAAGATTTATCTTGTCTCATCCCCATTATTTTACGGGTACTCCTCGATTCTAGTTTCCTTGATTTACGTGCCCTCGGGTCGTTTTACGAAAAACGTTTTTATAAATTATGAATCAACGGCACAAAACGAATCTAATAAAAATTGTCTCATCAAAAACGGAGTTCAAAAACGTAAATACGTAATCCTAAGGTTTCCGGTTTAGTTGTAAAGGACGTTAAATTATAATCGTAAGTCCTAATATCTTCTCGTAAATTTGTGATGGGGTTTATGAAACAACACAAATTTAAAATCTCAAAATAATATTCACGGATAAATTTATTTCCTGAAATGTCGGACTGTCACCAAAACGGTGTACGTAAACGTAAGCACGTAACGTAGAATCCTCCGGTTTAGACGTAGTCGATGCTACTTCAAGATGTAAATCCAAATTTCTTCCCAAAAATAAGTGAGTTCATAATATAACATTAAAATAATGTTTTTAAATAATATTTGAGAATAAAATATAAACCATAAATTGACAGATTGTCACATCTTTCCCATCTCCAATCTTTCCCCAAGGGTGTTCTCTATCCATAGGAGTAGTAGCCCTCTTTTCATGTGGGGAAAAGCCAAAATTCTTCAAGATCTCAACAACATATTTATCCTGGGAGATGAAGATACCATCTTCTTTCTGCTGAACTTGTAAACCAAGAAAGAAGTTCATCTCCCCCATAGCACTCATCTTGAATTTATCTGTCATAGGCTTGGAGAAATCCTGACTCATCTTTGGATCAGTAGACCCAAAAATGATATCATCAACATAGACCTTCACAAGCAACACATCCTTGCCTTTCTTCTTTGTAAATAGTGTCTGATCTATGGTGCCCCTCTTGAATCCATTGTCCACCAAATAAGTAGAAAAAGTACCATACCATGCTCTAGGGGCTTGATGAAGGCCATACATAGCCTTTTTGACTCTATACACTTTATCTAGATTCTTTGGATCCTCAAAACCAGGAGGCTGCATCACATAAACTTCCTCAACAATGGTGCCATAGAGAAAGGCACTCTTGACATCCATTTGATAGACTGTGAAGCCCATGCAGGATGCATAGGCTAGAAAAATCCTAATAGCTTCAATCCTTGCAACTGGTGAAAAGACCTCCTCATAGTCTATTCCCTCCTCTTGTGTATAACCTTGAGCCACTAACCTTGCCTTATTTCTGACCACAATGCCTCTTTCATCTCTTTTGTTCCTGAGAACCCATCTTGTCCCCATAGGTCTGACATATCTTGGACAATCAACCAGCTCCCAAACATCCTGAATTGCAAATTGGTGAAGCTCATCCTGCATTGCTTCCACCCAACTTGGTTCTTAAAGATCATCAAATATTTTCTTGGGTTCTTCCTGTGACAGAAAACAGGCAAACAAACATGCTTGCACAAGAGGGGTATCAACCTTCTTGTGTATATTGGCAATAAACCCACCAAGACCTTGATGAGACCTTCTAGTCTGTACTGAAGTCATAATATCACCAATGATCTGAGAAGGGGGGTGATTCTTCATAGTAGAAGTGAGAACTCCTCCTTCAAAAAGTCTGGTGTCCTCAACCTCATGCTCCATGTTGCCAATATCTTCTTCATCAGACTCTCTTATATCAACATAAGGATGACCTTCTTCATAAGAATTGGAAGGTTCACCTTGTTCAAAAGTGGAAGAGAAAAGATGTGCAAAGGTGTTGTCAACGTCTGAACCTTGTTTGTCAGTGCTTGGGCTAACAACGCTTGAACTGTTGTTGTCAACGTCTAAGCCATCAACGTCTGAATTGGTCTTGTCAGCGCTAGATTTGCCTTTGTCAGCGCCTGAAGGACCATGCATGTTTGTATCTGGTGGTACTTGGAAACCACCATTATCTTGTCCAGCAGCAGCAGCAGCAAAAGCATCTGTCCAAATGGGAATTGTGACATATTCTAATATAGGAGATGCCTTTTCTGCTTGTGATCCAACCTTCTTATTAACCTGTGTACCTGAAACATCAACAACTAGTTCCTCCACAACATTTGAAGCTACCTTCACAATGTCTGGATTAGTGACAGGCATATAATTTAAAGTTCTAGATAAGGGTTCCAAATCAAACAACCAATTAGGACCACTTTCAGGATCACTAGGTTTATTCTCTAAAAACCTAACATGTACTCTTTCAACTATACGTTTGTCCTTTTTAAAATAAACCCTATAACCCTTGCTCTGGACTGAATACCTCATGAAGTAACCCTCATCACCTTTTGCACTAAATTTCCCTAAGGCATCACTAGTATCCAAAACTACTACATGACAACCAAAAGGTCTGAGAAAACCAATATTAGGTTTTCTACCCCAAAGTAACTCATAAGGTGTTTTGTTCTGAATTTTGTTAACCAATGCTCTATTTTGCACATAGCAAGCTGTATTAACAGCCTCAGCCCAAAAGGCTATAGGAAAGTGAGCATCAGCCAACATTGTTCTGGCAGCTTCTATTAGGGTTCTATTTTTCCTCTCAGCAACCCCATTTTGTTGTGGGGTTCTAGCAATGCTAAATTGCCTAGTAATTCCTTTCCTGGCACAGAAATCATCTAGCTTCTTGTTCCTAATTTCTCCACCATTATCACTCCTAAGCATTTTAACCTCATTGCCAGACCTCTTCTCAATCTGAGTGATAAAATCAATAAGAACATCAGCTGTGTCACTCTTTATAGCTTGAAAGAATGTCCAAGTAAATCTAGAAAAGTCATCTGTGATGACAAAGCAATATGACTTACCATTCAAACTTTCTATATTGGTTGGACCAAAGAGGTCCATGTGAAGCATATGAAGAGGTCTGGAACTAGTATGCACCTGTTTGGACTTAAATGAGACCTTGTGCTACTTGCCTTTAAGACATGCAACACAAGAGTGGTCATTGTGGAAGGCCTTCTCAGGCAAACCATCAACTAAACCAAGCCTCACAAGTCTATTTATATTTTTAAAATTTATGTGCCCTAGTCTCCTGTGCCACAAATTACTCTCATCTACTGAGG
Source organism: Glebionis coronaria (assembly GCA_025667525.1). NCBI lineage: Eukaryota > Viridiplantae > Streptophyta > Magnoliopsida > Asterales > Asteraceae > Glebionis > Glebionis coronaria. The sequence continues at coordinate 219,209,783 of CM046876.1, forward strand.
CCTTAGCATAAAAACAAGACATATTGGTATTCATTTTAATCCCATTTAAATTTACATTATATATGTCCTTATGCCTAGGTGTTCTATACTCAATATATTTCTCATCAGGGATCTTAAAATCCTTACTTAACACCAAACACTCAGTATCAGTAAAAAGAACTTTATTTTTGTTATCACAAACTTGTGATACACTAAACAGGTTGTAATCAAGTTCTTTTACCAGGAAGACGTTCTCAAAACGCAGATTATTGGTGAGAAGGGTTCCTTTGCCTGTGATAGTTCCATATCCACCTCCAAAGTATACCTTATCATCATCTTTAATAGGGGTGAAATTCGTCAGATAGTCTTCCTTCCCTGTCATGTGCCTTGAGCATCCACTATCCCAATATCCATAATCATTGATCTGTCTTTGAATGCCCTGCACATAAAGAAAACAAATTAGTTTTCTTTGGGAACCCAAGTCTTAAAAGACTTGGATTCATCTGGTTGTTCAATAAGAACATACTTAGTTCTCACAACAACCCCATTCTCATCCTTTTTAGGATGAAATACCCAGTTAACCCCAATAGGTTTTGTAATGACCTTTGAAATGTAATTAAATCTATTGCAAGTCATTGAAATCCCATTATCATTAGGGTTTTGATATTTCTTAGGTCTCCATGTTAAGCTTGAAGAAGCTTTAGACCCCTTACCTTGTGGCTGCAAATATTTAGGTCTGGTCACGTTTCTGTCAGCGTTAGAATTTGTCCTGTCAACGCTGAAATTACCCTTGTCAGCGTTGAACCTAGGGTTTGCTACAGAAACCCATTGCCTATTTGACCAGGTGTTTGTCTTTTGAAATGGTCTTTGTCCATGAGTGTTAGACCTTCTAGAAAAGAATGGGACAGGTCTAATTACTTGTGGACTTTGCTGCACACAAGGTTTGGTTCTGACAACGTTTGACTTCCTAACAACGTTGACTTTGTTCCTGTCAGCGCTGAACTTATTCCTGACAGCGCTGGCTTTGGGAGCGTTGACACACTTGTATGACAAGTGTGAAAAGCTACCACAAGTGTAACAAGCTTTTCTAGACACAACCTTAGGTCTAGAAGAGTAGAAGCCTGTTCCATGATTGCTAACTTGACTCTTGAGTGACCTAGTATTCTTATACATCTCTGCATATTTAATGCTAGGTCTTTTAACAGTGTTTGAGCCTAGGTCAACAACTTTACCAGTGATTGGGTTAGTAACCTTAATGGGTGTAGACTCATTTGGACTTTCACATAGCAAACCTCCCTTAACAAATAAAGTAGGGTTAGCTTTCTTCCACTCATTTAGGTCAGTCAACTTTTGTTGATACTCTTCCACTGGAGTGACAACTCTTGGTGGAGGAATGAATTCCTCCTCTTGAAGCTCTGGCAAACCAGTCCAAGATAAGTCCCTTTGTTGGACACCATAGAAGTCACCAGCTGGTGGGGAAACCAAAGAGTAATCATTCATCCCAATCCCAGTCATGTCCTTAGGATCCCCTTTTTTTGGCCACACAGTCTCCTAGGGTTTGGGTGGCTCTATCAAATCTTTGAATTTTGAGGCCAACATTATCTTTATTCTTAATGGCCTCATCTAACTTAGCCTGTAATTCACCATTAACCCTTTCCATGATGTTTCTAATATCCATACTACCCTCTAACTCATGTTTTAAGATATTGAACTTATCTTTTAAGTCAAATTCCATTTTCTTATATTCAGAAACGGTTTTCTCAGTTTCAGTAAGAGATAGTTGGTAATTAGACAATTTACATCTTTCAGTACTCATATCATCTTTTAGTTTTAACACCTCTTTGTTAAGTCTTTCAGTGTTTAACCTACAACCTTTGCTACAAAAAGCATCATCATATACCTCATTATCAGATGAAGAGGAGGAGTGTGCCATGAGAGCATATTCAACATGCTCTTCTTCTACAATATCAGCAACCAAAGCTTTATCCTCTTCAACATTCTTAGCCAGATAGCTCCAATCCCATCCTGTACCATCAATTCCTTGAACTGCAACCATAGCTTTGGAATCCTGAGCTTTAACAACCTGACTTGAGGGTTTACCAGCATTAGATCTTCTAGGAGATTTGCATTCCCTCATGAAGTGCCCCATACGATGACATTTGTAGCATTCAACTTTGGATTTATCAAATCCAGCTGTGTCTTTAGCATTGAAGGTCATCTTCATTTTAAACCTTCTGTTCCACCTATTTGCTCTTATACTAGCAAGAGCCATGTTCCACTTGATGTCCATCTCTTCCAAGTGCTCATCACTTATCTGCTCAAGGTCCTCATATGTAATCACTGAACCATTGGGCAAAGAAGCAATGTAAGCACAAACAGTATCCAAATCTAAACCAGCAGGTTTAACTCTTGGTTTGTTCCAGCGCTGACATATGATGATCCAGTAACTGGATGCATATAAGAGTCCTTCTGATTGAAATGACCTTCACTATGAGAGAAGAAGGCCATGTTGCTGGTGGTAGATTTGCTTCCATGCTCTAAAAGAGTTTCATCTTCCAACAGTCTTAGTTTATTGTAGATGTCATCAAACGAGGAGCTCTTGTAAGTATTGTTGGCAAGAATAGATCTTGCCTCAATCTTCCATGCCTCACCAAGACTTTTAAGAAAGGTAGCATTGATGTCAACATCACCAACTTGTGTCCCCATGAAGGACAACTTGCTTGTAATGTCAAGCAATCTGCTTCTCACACTACTCAGTTTCTCATTGGGTTGAGCTTTGAAGACAGCATAATCATGCAGAAGTTGCTTTTTCTTTTCCTCCTTAGTGTCTGCATTGCCACCATATGCAACTTCAAGAGCTTCCCAAAGATCCTTAGCAGATTCATAGCCTCTATATTTATGCTGGTTTTCTTGTCCCAAAGAGACTTTCAGAATATTTAGGGCTTTCATGTCAACCCTTTTCTTTGCAATGTCATCAGCAGCCACAGCTCTACCATCTCCAGGTTTTTCTTTCTTATCTTCTTCAGGACATCCAGCAACAGCTGTTCTTTGAGCAATGGCATTAAGAATCTTTTGAGCTTTATTGAAAGTGTTTCCATATTCAATAATCTCCCAGAGTGTGTAGTCATAGATCCCCAGATATTGTTCAAAGTTTAACTTCTATAAGTCAAAGTTGGTTGCATCAATCATGGGAATCTTGATGTTTGGTAAGGCTGAGGAGGAGGAGGTTATTGCTTCAGACATGATTGTTGTTAGGGTTTCTGAGAAAATTAGGGTTTTGGTGATTTTAGGGTTCTGGTGTTCTTTAAGATCAAAAGTTCCTCAACAAGCTCTGATACCTCTTGTTGATCCCAAACTTAGATCGATTAGCTTTGTGTATACGAGATTAGATCAAGTAATACACGTAGAGAAACCTTTGTATATGCTTTATGAATCTAAGTGTTATGCGGAATTTAACACTTAAACAAGAACACACAATGATATAAACAAACTTTCACTTTGATTATCAATATCAAACTTGCTTACAATGAAAGATGTTTACGAATGAAAACTTATATGAAACTTATATTAAACATTAACCTAAAGGCCTTCTTTTATAGACATAAGAAGCCTTGTACAATAATCTACGTATCAACTATTCTAGATAAAGATAAATATAGAAAATACATTGTTGTTCTTATCTTTACTAGAAGTATTCTAGAATATAATACACGCGTAGAATATATCTTCCATCAGTGCTTGTCTTCAATGTGTCAACGCTTGACTTTAACTTGTCAACGCTTGAGCTGTCAGCGCTTGTTTTGTTCTTGTCAACGCTTGTTTTGTTCTTGTCAGCGCTCAAGTGATCTGGCCTTAATTTATTCCCAACAGAAATTTTTCCCATCATCAACTTCTTAAAACGTGTGGACATAATTTTCTCAAAATGGTCAGACAATCGTTGATTAGTAGTAGCAAATATTATATCATCAACATAAATTTGTACTAGTTTCATGTCGTTGTCCTCCTTGAGAATAAATAATGTTGGGTCCACTTTGCCTTTGGAGAAGCCTTTCGAGATGAGATACGACGATAAGAGATCGTACCACGCGCGTGGAGCTTGTTTCAACCCATAAAGAGCCTTCTTGAGCTTGTACACGTGATTAGGATACTCTGTGTTGACGAATCCATTCGGCTGGCTTATGTAGACGTCTTCCCTTAATTCACCATTGAGAAATGCCGTCTTAACATCCATTTGGTAGACGATCATGTTCATATGAGCAGCATAAGCAAGGAATAGTCTAATTGCCTCCAATCGTGCAACAGGAGCAAAGGATTCTTAAAAGTCAATACCCAAAGCTTGTTTGTAACCTCTGGCAACCAATCTAGCTTTGTTCTTCAGCACTCCACCTAACTCATCGAGTTTAACCTTATATACCCACAACAATGTAAGGATTTCAACGTTGCTGGGTAAAGGAACTAATTCCCACACTTCAAGACGTTGGAATTTATTAAGTTCATCTTGTATGGCTTCAATCCAAGATGATTTGGTCATGGCTTGTTGCCAGTTTTTAGGTTCAGTGTCGGAAAGAAATGCACCAAAATAGCAATATAATGCATGTTCTTGGAGTTGGTGGCGTGTTAAGACTGGTCGATCGATGTCACCAATAATATTGCGGATTGGGTGATCCTTTGTCCATTTTTTGTTGTGAGTTTCAATACGTGGTGGTCGGGAGTGAACGATGGCAGGAGCTTCCTCTGAGGTAGACGCACCGTTAGGGTTTTCGGGTATTTGTGAACAAAAGAACGGAAGCTCTTGTAAATGAGCAATTTCTAAATCGTGATCATAGGGATCCTCTTCAACATCATTGGGAACGAGTGGGGGTGATGATTCAGGTGTAGTTTGTGAATTGGTGGGGGATGGGACATCTGGTTCAAGAGTAACAGTAGATGTCTCGGACTGATTTCCATTATCTTGAGCAACAACTTCGAGAATCGGAGCTACTACTGCAGGTGCTGGAGAATCATTACTCGGTGGGTCAAAGAATTCATCAAACATAGGTTGAAATAACTCATCCCACTCGGACCTTGTAGGTGGTATAAATGATGGAGAAGTAGGATTGTTGGGAGTTAATCCGGAACTGATTGTACCGGTTCCCATATCATGTAATGCGGGTTCAGAGTTGCGTTGCTCAAAATCCATCGCTGTCATCTCATCAAAATCAGCATCCAAAGTTTCTACAATCTTGCCAAGACGACGGTTATAAATTCGGTAAGCTTTCTTTGCAGGCGAGTAACCAATGAAAATTCCAATATCATCCTTCGGTTGAAGTTTGCCCAAATTCTCACTATTTGTGTTTGGTTAACACAGTGCACCAAACACATGAAGAAATGAAATATCGGGTTTGTGTCCATGAAGTAGCTCATATGGAGTTTTAGCATGGCGTTTACGAATGATGGAGCGGTTTTGGGTATAACATGCGGTTGCCACTTCTTCAGCCCATAAGAATAAAGGAGCATTCGCATAAATCAACATAGTTCGAGCAGCTTCCATAAGTGTACGGTTACGTCTTTCCACGACACCGTTTTTTTGTGAAGTGTGGGAAACAAAAGTTTCATGTGAAATACCTACCTTTTCGTAATAGTCTCGTAGAGTTTGATTAACGAACTCAGTTCCATTATCAGTGCGAATGCGGCGAACAGTAGCATTAAGATGTACTTGGATCATCTTTAGGAAAGTAATAATATACTCTGGTGCTTGACCCTTGGATGCTAAATTTGACCCATGTAAACCTTGAGAAATCATCCACCATGACGAGGATGTATTTTCTACCACTCACACTAGCCGTACGCATTGGCCCGCAAAGATCCATGTGCAAAAGATAGAGTGGTTCTTGGCTGGTGTCTTCAGCTTTAGGTTTGTATGATTTCTTGGTACTTTTCCCCAAAGAACACGTGGAACATAAATGATCCTTGTCGAACTTAATTCTTTGAAGACCACAAACAAGTTCGTTTTTAGCCAAATGGTTAATAGCATCAAAGTTAAGATGAGATAACCGGAAATGCCACAACCATGACTTGGTCTTAGATGCTTTGGATAGAAGGCAAACATGAGAGGCGGCCATCATGTTTTGAATAGACAATGTATAAAGAATATCCCCTCGAGAACCTTTTAACAAATCATTTTCGGCAAGATCACTAATAAAGCAAGTATGTTGTCGAAAAGCCACCTCAAGGTTAAAATCGCAAAATTATCCCACTGAAAATAGATTGTGACCAAGTCCCTCCACATAATAAACCCTTGAAATCGTAACATTCCCAATTTGGTATTCACCATAACCCATGATTTTCGCAATATGGTCGTTGCCGAATTTAACCGTTCCTAGAAACTTGCTGACGAAATTTCTGAGCATCGAGCGGTCTCTAGTCATATGTTTGGAGCACCCCGAGTCCAAATACCAAAGAATAATTTGGAAGACCTGAAAATATCACCAAACAAAGATGATGTATCGGAATCTAATTGTTCCTCTGAGTTAGTAGGTACAGATGTAATTATCTTAGATTTGCTATAAGAAGAATCTTTAGGCTTCCAAATTTTCTTACTAGTTGTTGGTTTAGATTCTAGTTGTCTAGTATTCTGAGGTACTTTTTGACTGGGGACAGTAACACTGGTAAGCACAATAGTGGGGGAAGACCTAGTTAAAGGGCGCTTTTTCCATTTCTTAGTGCTAGTGTTCCTATTTAAAGGACGCTGAGACCTAACTTCCGTGGATGTGATCCTAGTTAAAGGGCACTTAGTTCCATTAGTAGTGAAGGTCCTACCAGTGGGTTTCCATTGCCAACCAACTTGGGTGAATTTCTTCCCCGTTGGAATCCATTCAAGATTGTTCCTAATAGCATACATTTCATTTACGTGATCAACAAGGCATAAATCATGACACTGAGAAAACATGCACTCATTACAATTCCAACATTTCGGATTAGAATTCACATTTTGCTTAGGTTTCCACTCAGAGGGAGAACCTTTTGTCTTAGCGACATGAATCTTTTTATTTAAAACTGAAATGACATTCCTAGGGCTTCTACATTCTTCTTCTCAGTCCTACTAGTGGAAAGCTTGATCCTATCTTTCTTGTCTTGAGATCCTTTAGCCTTAGTGGACATAATTACTCTTGTAGAAGCCAAGGGAACATTAGTTACAGATTTTGACTTAGCCTTGATGGGTGACCTCAACACATGCTTAGCTCCTGGGGTCTTATTGGAGTAATGGCAATGGTGGTTTGTTGTTTAGGTGGTAAAGATATCGGTTTCCCAATGTACTCTAAGTTTGCTAAACAATCCTGAACACGATTCACATATAATAAAATCTCATATAGACGATGACTTGTGGGATCTAGTTCACGCATGTCATATACGATCTCTCTAGCAAGATCTGCATGTTCTAAGGCATTTTTCATGTATGTGGCAAACTTAGTTGGACTATTCTAAAATTTTGGGTCCCGATATAGCACACGTGGGTTGGGTTTGGAGGCACTAGAGGTCAAGGTAGAGATCGTAGCTGGATTATCAACAACTTCTTGTCCTTTGAGTTGAAGTGTCTCCTTTAATTCAGCCAAAACCATGTTTTTATCAATGAGTTGAATATTTAAGTCAGATATTTCCTCGCTGTTACGGTTCAGTTTGTCAACAAGTGACTTTTGCTCTGTCGCATTGAAAGCGAAACGATTTTCTAATGAACCATAAATTTGTGAAAAACCCTGCTTAACTTTATCAAGCCCCCTATCATAGAAGAAATTCTATCTTCTAGGGCATGATTCTTAATCTCTGCAGCCTCTAGTTCCAATTTCTCTGCTACTGATTCTATCTTTAGTCTCATAATTTCATCCTCTAAATCCTGAACCACCTGAATAATCTTGTCACAGGTCTCAACGGAGTTTTCACAATCATTTGTTTTTGAAAGAGTTTCATTTTTAGATTGATTTTCAATCTCAAGAGATATACAATGTTGTTGAAGCTCATTAAAACTTTTTGAAAGTGTGTTATAAGAATCTTGAAGCTTTAAAAATTCAGCGTTGGATTCATGACAAGAATTATTATCTACATTAATCACAGGCTCAACAATATTCACAGATATATCATGCGCATCGTCACATTTATTTACAGTAGTAGATGAAATCTCATGAGCATATTTAAGAGTAACAACTTGCATCACTTCGAGAGACACTATATGTTCTAAGAAACGGTCATATTCGGATAAAATCTTTTCTTTTTCAATTAAGTGTTGTTCGTAAGCATCATCCATTTCATAGAAAACTTTTTGAACTTCACCAATTTCAAAACTTAGATTACCCGCTAGATCATAGACTCAATTTTTAATATGGTTAACAAACGGAACGATCTCTTTCTCAAACACCATTTTCATGTGTTCGAAAGCCCATTCTCCAGCGGTTAGAGCCGTTGAAGTCGTACATTCCAGGATGACCTTGTCAAACTCGGTAAGGTATCGCTCAATCTCTTCCAAGCTGAGCTTTACCGTACTTACCGGTGGAAGATTCTTAGGAATTTCCTTCGGTTCGTCCGAGTTAACGAGTGTAGGAATTATACTAAGGAATTCTCTAGTAGGCATGAAAGTGGATGTTTGGATAGTTCTCTTTTGCATATTAAATCGAGTTCTAAGATATATTGTAGCATTTGTTGCATTCATTTGAGCATAATCATATTCAGGATATGTAGGAAGTAATTTTAACCGCTTCTGTTCATATGGTGTCATGCTCTCAAATTCATTCAAGAACACAATCGGATCTAATACCAATCCTAACTTGGTTGCATCATAAAGTCGTGGTTTGTGGTGAAATGCTTGCTTTGCATACCCCGGGTTAAGTGGTAGGTCTATTAGACGCGATAGATTGAACTCTTGAAAAGAAGAATGAAACAAGTGTACTAAATGTGAAGCAGCATATTGTTTTAAAAGAAAATTTTCAGTCTTTTTAACTCTCTCAGACGCCTTAATTTCTGTTTCAACTCTTTTAGACTCGATAATTTCGAAATCTGTTTGAAGTTTTTGAAAATTATTAACGACTGACTCTTTTTCTTTGAGTTCTTTCGAAAGATATGCTCTTAAACTCTCTCAATTTCTAGCAGATTATCCATTTGGACTTGCCTAAACCTATAAAATTCAGGATTGTTTAAGGTCGTGGACACTCGAGTTAATTCCAAGGTTTTAACCTTTTCCTTATGCAAAGCAAGCTCGGCAGATAGAGTTTGATTAAGATTGAGGGTTTCAATGACCGCATTATTCATTTGGCTAAGCAAAGATGCCGAGACCATAACCAAATCAGGTTGAGCAGACGAATTAGGAGTCGTAATAGCTCCCGGTTGTGGTTCAGTCAAAGTATGGGGACTTACCTTGATATTGCTATCATTTTTTGTCTCCTCGATTGAGTTACTAACAACCAGAGGCTGTTCCGAATACTCAAACACTTGCTCAACTTGATAATGTACAATACTAGTATCTGTAGCAGTATTTGGTACCTCAGAAATTGTATCAGCTCCATAAAGTGAAAGATTTTCCATGAGAGCTGCTTTGGCGGTGTTGAGATCATCACAGTCAGAGTCGTATGCATCCAAATCATCACATTGATATGCTGCATTGTTTGTGATGGCTGCTGTGAGACCGTCAATGTTCGCTACTCCCGGATCTACGAGAAATGCCAACTCTTCTTCATCGAGCTCACGTCCTTGGGCTTAAGCATTCACAAATTAGATCTTCTCCTGAAACCATGTGTCGTCCCTTTTCCTCTTGGGTTGCTTGCACTCTCGGGCCATGTGCCCTTCCCCTTTGCAGTTGTAGCATATAATCACCTTCATTTTGCCAGTTCTATTTCCTCTTGTAGCAGCAGTGTTAGATGAACGTGCACCAGTAGTAGATGAATTGGGTCTCCCCTGAAGTGGTTGCACCATGACTCTGCTATCCTGAATTGTAGCCTGTTGTCGAGAGTTAGAAGAGTTCCTTAACTGATTGTTAGTTGTTGCTGGACCTCTATAACCTTGTTTGTTCAATGTTTGAGTGAGATAAGCAGACATTTGAGCAAGTATATCAGTAGGACTATCCCCTTGTCCAAACTCAGGGACAGGGATCTCATCATCACAGTAGAATGCTGGTGCTGATTGAGCTACAAGTTGATTTGATAGAGCACTAACTTGTTGTGAGTAATGGGGTTGAGGATCCTCAAGTTGTTGATAGGTAACAGCAGGGTTTGTTGGAGGTTGATAAGGTGAGTACTGGTGTGAAGCATAAGGTAACGGATGTGAATCTCCTGGTGATGATGTTGCTGGTTGCTTGAATTGTTGGTGATAAGATGTAGGTGGTTGTGGCAAGATCGAGTACTGTGGGAAGCTTGGTGTTTGATACAAAGGTTGATATGAAGACTGGTGTCCCAAAGCAAGCTGAGAGTTGTGGTATGATAGTGTAGGATGGTTTGCCATTAATGCCAATGGTTCTTGATAAGATCCCTGAGAGAGTTGTTTTTGGATCACATGCTTCTCGTGTTGTCGTAAGAAAGCATAGAGTTGATCTAAATTGGACTTGTGCAAATCGCAAATCATCATAACATCGGTGACATATTGACTCCATTCTTGGGGTAATGTGTTCAAGAACTTTGTGTTTAGTTGAAATTGGTCAATACTTAGATTATACACGTTCATGTCATTCATCAAAGTGGTGAAACGCCAGTAGTAATCGTGAAGAGTCTCCCCTGGAATGTATGTAAACCTATCAAACAAGTCATACAATTGACACTCTCGTTCTTGCTTAGTTAGAGATGTCCCTTGTAACAAAACAGCTGGTCGATCCCAAAGATCCTTTGCCACTTTATGTTCACTTACCATTTTAAAGATATCGAGTGGAAGGGCTTGAAGAATTGTCTGAACAGCCCTTTCATCTGCATCTGCAATGATTTTGTTAGCATCAGTTAACTCATGATACTCCCTTGCCCTTTTCACATTGTTGACTGTAACCTCTCCCCAATCTAATGGACCTTTTTCAATTGATTGAAGCATAAGTCAACCACTGGGTTTGCCCATGATGTACGTTTTCATGCGACCTTGCCATTGCTTCAAAGAAATCTTTGATGAGCAAAGGTGGGCGAGTATCGGTACCCGAAATGATTGAGATATCAGTAAGCGAAGTCATTGTTGGCATATATGAATGTGAATTCATTTTATGATCCTTAGAAAAAAAAAAGATTACCAAAAATGATCGAACAATGAAATAAGGTTATGTGTTTTTGTGTTGTTAAATGAAAGATGTTGTTATCTTTTTGTTGTGTTTGCTTTTGAAATTTACCAAATTACCAAATTAATGAAAGATAGAAAAAATCCTCTAAGTATCCAAAAACAAATTCTATCGGAATGTGCAATTGTCGGAATGTTGCTTTCTGTCGGAATACTCTTTTCTGTCGGAATGTCACACTATCTGAATGCTTAGATCGCAATGTAAACCTGTCGGAATGCTTAGATCGCAATACACTGTCGGGATGTTCAGATCGGAATATGGCTGAAACAAATTTGGCAGAGTAACAACTCAAAATTCCTTAAAAACCGGCAGAATCCCAGATCGTAATGCACGATCAGAATGTCGCGTCGAAATAAGGTATTGTAATCCAGTGATTGCAGAGTATAACCAAAAGGTTATTGTGATCAAACCACACTCACGTTGTACTTTCCGATGGAAAACCTTGCAAGAATTTCGGAATGATGAAAAACAAGAAATTTCTCAACTTTCGATCCAAAAGACTTGTGTTTTAGCCAAAAACCAAGATACCCAAGTTACTACGACACGATTAAAGAAGGTATAAAACTTAGAAACACAAACAAACACGAAAAAATTTGATGTTTCGGCAAAGAACACTCAAAAAACCTACGAAATGCTTAAGAAAGCATACACAACATAAAAACCAACCTATAATTCATCCCATGCTCTTGATACCAATTGTAGAACAATGATAATCCTTATGAATCAAGAGGGTTGATGTTTTCTAGAGAGACAAACTTAGAGAGAGAAATGAAAGAAACTATGTATTATCACAGTGAGAAATGAAACAACCAACACCTCTTTCCATGGTGGAAAGAGGCTTATATACCCAAGTCCTTAATGGACTTGGGCCTCCGGCCCATGAACATGCTCATGGGTCGGGCTATTAAATAAAAGTAACTTAAACACTACTACGAGCCTATAACTATATTGTTGGAGTGACCGAGACTTTCTATATACGTAAAACGTATTTCCAACATACATTAATCATAGAAGTAACAATGCACAAAGCATTCTTACTAAAAAGTAGATTACATTTGCTATTACTCGAAACTAAAGCTTAACCTTCCATAGTCCTCAACAGATGAGGACGTAGTGTCTTACAAAAAGACACCCAAACCCAGTTCCAACATGGTATACATCTGTTGTCCCGGCCAAGGCACAGTGAGCATGACTCACCCAGATGGGGATGGTCAATCCCTAATAGATCTATTTATAACATTCGGGCGATTTACAACAATTTAACAGTTTCTATAATAGTCAATCATAGTCAAGTTTATACAATTTAGTTATGTCCATTTAAAATAGTTGCATGTTTTCTCCCCCGCAGAGGAAAAGTTTATCAATAGTTTATATGGGGCTGTAAACTCACCTGGGAATTAGCAATAGCTGTATAACATGAATATCTAAATAATGCTCACGCCAAAAGTTATGCCTAATCAAATAGTACAGTCTTAATAGATAATACAAAGAACATATGTGTATGCTTATACAAATTTTTAATTAGTTTATTAATGCTACAGTATTTATCTAAATAACTGTAGTACAAGTACTAACAATATCCATTTAAACTTGTATATAAGTTTCATTTCTAAGTAAACATAAAATGTCTTACTTATAATATTAGTTTACGTTTGCAGTTCAGGTATTATTAACATTCGTTTAAACTTACCATTAAGTTTCACATTTAAGTAAACACAAAAATGTTCTACTTAAAGTATTAGTTTACGTTCGTAGTACATGTATTAGTAATAACCATTTAAACTTAAAATTAAGTTTTACATTTTATGTAAACATAAGAAGGTTTTACTTTAAATATTAGTATTCAATTTATTTAACGTTCATATAATTTTATTTCCTAAAAGTATATGAGTTCATGTATTAATAATACATAACCATATTGTTTATACAATTTATTTCATAAAGCAAAAATATAAATATTTTATTTTTGAAAAATAAAATATAATATTTTATTTAACTTTAAAGTTCCCATAAATTATTTAACATTGGTAAAATAATTTATCAATTACAAATTTAAGAATTTATACATTAATCCTTATGGTTTAGAGTTTAATTAAGTTTTACTAAATTTAAAATAGAATTAGGGTTAGGGCTTGTTAAAGTGTCAGAACATTGCAAAACTAGTCCCTCCATATTTTAAAAAAAAGTAAACTTTCGGATTTTACACATTTGGTACTTAGTGCTTGTTAAAGTTTCGACTTATGGCAGATTTAGTCCCCCTACTTTTATCTAGGTTTTATAACTTTCATAAAATGATAAAAACAGTCCCTAGGGTTTCTATAAGTTTCAGATTATTACAAAAGTGGTCCTTAGGGTTATGAAATGACAAAATAACTTTTAGAAACCTTCCAAAATGGTCCCTAGGGTTTAATATGCCACGAATGGTATTTATTAAACCCTATAATTTTGGATAATTACAATTTCAGTCCTTGTGTCTAATAATTTATCAAAACAAGTTTCATAAGTCACGGTTTTAGTCCTTTAGTTTCATAAATTGTCATTTTAGTCCAAAAGTTTTTATAAGTTATATTTTATTATAAAAACTTTTATTTAACATTCAAAACATTATATGGGATCATTAAATGGGCTAATATATCTAATGGGCCATTTAGTGGGCCTAGATACATTTTAAGTTTACTAACTTGTTAAATGTGTGATCTAATCTCGTATACATAAAGCTAAATCGATCTAAGTTTGGGATCAACAAGTGGTATCAGAGCGGGTGGCTCTCAATTCTAGGATCAACGAGGTGTTCGTTCGTAGTGAAAAAGAAGAAAAACCCGTCTAGGGTTTTTATGCAGTTTTGTGTGCGCAACAGTATTCAGAAGGGCATAACGTTTTCTTGAACTGTTGGATCGTCGTGAAATTTTTTCTGGGAGTTCTTGGAACATGTGTCTAGGATCTCACCGGACGAATTTTTCTAATGAGTCTCCAAGAAAAAGTTACAGGCAGTCGAAGTAGGCTACAGAGGTGATTTTTCCAGTTTTATGTTTTGCATAAAATCATGATTTAGGGTTTCTACGAGCCCTATATCATTTTTAAACCGAAAAAGGTGGTGTGTTCTTGGCTGTAACGATTGATTATACTAGCTTTGGTGAGTGGATTCTTGAATCCACGATGAACCCTATTATGATTCTTGTGTATAGCTACTATTAAGATTATCATTATAGGGTTTTCACAAACCCAAGATTCATGTTTCAGTAGTAGCAGTTCAACAAGGAGTTCAAGATCTTGGATCGTTTAAGTTTATTTGATGCTGAGGTTCAATAAAATTCATTAGGGTTTTGTAAACCCTAGTTAATATATGGAGCAGCATACGAAGTGAATTCAAGGCAGAAGTATTCATGTGGTCCTGATGTTAGTTGTTTGTTTGTAACAAGAGAAATAGATAACGGCTCTAGATCAAGTTGTATAAACTGATGTAAGGAACGAATAGCAATTCACTGCTGAGTTAATTTTAGAGTTGTTCACGTGACTCTGAAGACTTCTGTGATTGACACAGCAACGAGTACAAATGTCATAAGAATCAAGAAAAAGAAAAGGAGAGACGATAGTGTACTATGCTGCTGCATGTTTGTATTCACCAACATCGTATCACATGAAGGTTAGAGGTATGGTATGAAATCTTTTCCTATGTTATTGTGGGTACAAAGTATATTGGATCTACAGTGTTTGTGGTCCTATATGATTCCTTTATATTCAAAAAGAAAAGATTTGGTCAAAGATAGCATACTATTTTTGTTTTTAGCAAAGGCAAGGATACAATACTACTCTTTGTACTATATTGTTCGTGTGGGATTCAAAGACGTGAATAATGCTACGCTGTTGTGATTTGAGGTGACCGAGTGACGCTGTTATGATCCTATAAGCATTAAATGGTGTCAGCTAGTTGAGTATTATATTGATCAAATATTCTATTACAAGAAATGGGATATATGTGGAGTATTGTGTTCACGTGAGGCTTATGTCAAGATAAAAACAACACATGATTTTAGTTCTTATCATCGTATGATATACAAGATCTTTGTGTGGTCCCAAGTGCAAAGCAAAAGCAAAATATGTGTACTATCGAGTGAGCACAAGACATCACGTGAGGATCCAAGAAGTGGTGTGACTAAACAGAAGGTATCTTTCTTTTTCATGTTTTATTTAGCCGCTGATGGAGTTAGTAGCCACAGATAGTGTCAGGAGAATATTTAGCCGCTGACAAGTGATGTCTGATACAAATCATGCTGAAGTGATATCGGACAGGAAAGGATCTCGGACAAAGGGGAAGTTGCTGCTGTTTCGAATTTTGGTCGAGTTTTTTCACACAAAACGAGGTATTTACACACGAAGGTACATGGGATCTCTGGTTATTTTTCAGAATATCATTTTGATATTTATGGCTCAGATATTTTTAGAAGACGTATATGATTAAGGGGAAGAATTCTTATAGTAAGTTTGATGTTCGAAGAAGAATTTCGCGAAGTTTGTGTTCTATTAAATCTTACAAGTTGTGTCTGGTCATCATTACTTTTGAAGGTTCTTTTAATTTGTGACAACGGACTTGATAAAAAGGTAGCAAAGGTATGAGATTTTTCTTAAGACGCGCTATGCTCATATTTGCTAGAGAACTCTTTTTGTCAAGAGACTACTCATTATAGCCGTGAGTTTTATATTCTACTCATTATAGCTGTGAGTTTTGGGGTCACATGGATAGTGCAAGACATGGAACACAGGTTTGGATTATTCTACTTCTATATCAAGATTATTGTATTTATTGTTCTTCAAGATCATTACATAGAGCTACTTTTGGAAAATCTTCAAGATTACATACTTTCACATATTCCCTTTGATGTGTCAAAAAGGGGAAGAATATGTGCTACACTTAAGGGGAAGCAGTTTGAAGATCATGTGCCATATACAAAGGGTTTTGACATCATCAACTAGGGGAAGATTGTTGGGTTGAAAATTATAAGTATTATGAGTTGATGTGTCAAAACTAAAAGACAAGGACTAAATCTGACAAGAGAAGATTCTATAAGCCGGTGGACAAACTTGTAGAAGATATATTGCAAGAGAATATCTTATTTAGTGAATATCTTATTTACTAAATATCTTATCTAGTTTCCTTGTAACAAGGGTTATGTGTAGTATATAAACACATACCCTGAGTAGGTTTTATTCATAACTATCATCCACAATGTAATCCTACAGCAAATTCGTGTGTCTAGGCGTGGGATTTAATGTATACACGCCTAGAGATTATTTGTTTTAACACTTGTAATAGTTGGGAAAATTTCGTCTTGTCCATAACACCTTGTTTATGTGTCGTGTTCTATTCCGCTGTGTGTGCTTGTGCACGCCATCAAGTGACTCCTAAGGAATGTCACCATTATTCTGTAAAGAGGATCTTTAGGTACCTAAGATGCTATCCTAGTCTTGATTTGTGGTACCCAAAGGATTCACCATTGCAGCTGATTGCATATTCAGATAGTGACTATGGAGGTGATAAGTTTGATAGAAAATCCACAACTGGTGGATGTCAGTTTCTTGGGAGCAGGTTGATATCTTGGCATTGCAAGAAACAAACAGTGGTGGCTAATTCTACAACTGAAGCTGAGTATGTGGCTACAGCTGCTTGTTATGGACAAGTTTTGTGGATTGAGAACCAGCTATTGGACTATTGGTATAATTTCATGCATACCAAGATATTTGTTGACAATAACATCACTTTGTGCATTATTAAGAATCCAGTACATCATTCTAAAACTAAACACATAGAAATTAGACACCATTTTTTAAGAGATTGTTTTGAAAAAGGTTTAATACAGCCAGATAGGGTTGACATACAAGAGAATGTGTCAGATTTACTAACTAAACCTTTTGATGCTGGGAGGTTTCAATACTTGGTAACAAGTATTGGAATGATCAATCTCACATAATATGTGTTTTGGAGTCTTTTTGTAATAGTATGTACAGGATAATGCATTGTTATTGGTCTTTTTGAGGATTTAGATTTTCCACTATATTTTTCTAACACTGGCAAAGGTTGGTTGAACGCTGATAAGTGTTTTTGTGACGTTGTCAGCAATATATTTGTCTAACGCTGACAAAGCTTCCCTCAACGCTGTTATGTGTTATCGGTCCGTTGTCAGCAACAATGTTAGTTTTGTGGTTTTCAATCTAAATGTGCAGGTGGTGTTAGCAGAATACCATTGGATACAGAGTTGTTTATGGATTATTGGAGAAGCATTTGGGCATGTTTTTATTTATGGATGATGGTTGGAATTTTTAATTCCTATCTTGACATAAAATTTTTTATGTTCATGCATATTTTTTAGCAACATATGTATCATAGTTTAAGGGGAGGTTTTAGGAACCTTTAGGATGTTTGGGTATCCATATGATACTCTTATCACAATTCTAGATTGTGTCCACAGGTGAGTATGAGTTAGTTTTACTAAATCATGAGGCACTGTAGCATGCAAAGTTGATATACTATGCATGCTGCCAAGACATTTTTGGCCTAGAATTGGTTGTGGTCTGTTGGGAGACTTGGGAATGATTTTGTCATGGGTTTTTGATATGAGTGTAAATACTCATATCATTTGTATCTTAAAACAATGAAAATATTGCATAAATATTATCAAAAATGCCTTGTATCTGCATGTTTTGTTGTTTTATGTGTGTAGGTACCGAGATTACGATAACCGGCAAAACCGACACGATTTTGAAGAAATATCGAGGAAGCCAAATACAAGTTCGATTTTGTCAAGGATTTAAGTTTTTAATGGATTTTTGTCATGTGGGTCCCACATTTGCTGAATGGGCCTGAAAGCCCATTAATTAAGTTGTGGTGTTTTTATTTGGATAATTCTTTGGATCAAAAGGCCCAATTTCAGCAAAATAAGGGACAGTTAAAATTCTAATCCAAAAGGCCCAAGTCAAATATAATGAGACGGTGGAAAGTAATACAGTTTACATTAACTTTGGTCAAAGTTATTTATTAACTTTTAGAGTTAAAGTTTATTCACTTTTCGTTACAATACACAAAGAATAAATAAAAACGCAGAAAGAAATTGGGGAAAAGAAGCAGTGAAGAACCCTAATATTTAGGGTGTATCAATTAATCGACGATTGCTTTACACGCGCTTCTAATCAGAATATTAAGGAAGAAAGGGGTGCGTGGGCATCACGTATATGCCAAGTACCAAGCTACACGTGGAGCTTGGATTCGTCACCAAAAGACTCTGATTGGATGGATTCACTGCCAATCTGACAAGGGCCAATCAAATACTGCCACCTCAGCGAAGGACTAACACAAGAAGCACAGGATTTGCCACCCTGGCAATCCGAGTGAAATTGGAAGGATTACCCACCCTTGGATCAAAACAGAAAGGAAAGAGAAGATGGGAAAGATGATCCGACGGTTCAGTATAGCTTCATCACCAACAACCCACCTCTCACCGAGCCTATAAAACCCCCACCATTCTACTCAGAATGGTATCCCTTCTTTTCTGTATTTTAGTTATAATGTTAGATTCGTCATTTTTAATGTTTAATGTATTTTCGTTTTAATTAATAAAAAGTTCAGTTTACTGCTTTATCCTGCGTTTTCTTTTTATTTTCTTTCAAATCTATTAATCATTTCTAATTAACTAATCTTATACTCATTATAACATAAAGTTTAGTTTATAAGTTGAGCCAATAGCTTATAAACTTTACTTGAGAAAAGTTTGGGAACCGGTTTATCCTACTGATAAATCGAAGAAATAAAGCTGATAGTTTAATGTTATGATGGTTCGATCCATGATAATTGGGTGTCGAAGGATGATTTATGGTGGTAGCGATTTAGTTTATTAGACGGCTCAGTGCCGCTCTACTCCCCAATAGTTTCGACGTTAGGTTTTAATTCCTGCTTTTCTTATTATGTTAATTAATATTTGTGTTAATCTAAATTTTAAATTTAGGTTTGCTACTGTCTTGTGAATTTCTGAATCTGCTGAAATCTTTGAGTTTATTGGTTTGGTTTACTTTTATGTTAATTATTCGATTAAATGCTGAATTAGAGTTTTAAATCTGAAATGCTTATGATTGTATGGCTCTGATTTAGACTTTAGTATCTGTTGGATTTAATGATGTTGAAATTGGATTGAATTTGCTTGCATTGAATCTATAATGCCTGCGATGAGTTTGATTTTATTTAGTTTTGATTTAGCTGCTACCGTTGTTATTTACTGCAACTTTTGGCATGATTATATGGATTTTGCTGATTGAAAATGCTTTTGGTTTTAATCTCGTTTATAAGCTGCATAATTACTTTAGTTTACTGTACTGAAACTTTAATGAGTTTTTCTATCACCTTGAGTTAATCTTGTTATGAGTTTTTGATATCTGAATTCGAGCTATTAGTGATCTATTCAGTTTAGTTTATAGATTCTGTCAAGTCAGTTTAGGGGCGTTTGGCAACTCGCTTAATGCAGAATTCAGTGACAATGTTGAAGCTCGTTTAATTGTACTTAAGTGTTTCAGTAAAGAATCCGTATAGAAGTCAGTAAGTGTTTAGTTGATTGTTAAAACTGAGTTAGCTTAGAGGCTCGTTTTGGTTATAGCTTTGTGTGACTTTGAATTTTGGTTCGATTGTCGTTTGCTGTCCACTAATCTGATTATAATATGGATTATGATGATTTTGGGACTATCTGTCTTATCTTCTGTTTTACAAAATATCAGATATGATTTCTGATTTTCATTGAATTTGATCCGTAAGTAGCTTGCTAGATCATCATTAATTTTCATTGCTGTATTCGGTGCTTAGTTTGCTTCGTGATATATCAGTCGTCCATTATCTTTGAATTAGTTTTTACTAAAATTTTAGTTGATCTCAGTTTAGCTGTTAGATTTATCTGCTTTTTGAAGTTGCTGAATGTTGAATGTTAAGATGTCTGCTCCTTGATATCGTGCTGATTTAAGGGTTACTGATATTTGATGTTAGATGCTGCTGTATAACTGTATGTTTGACTATCCTGCGCTAAATAGGGATGTTCTTTGGGGTCTGATATTGTCATTTGGAATATCTGACTTGTTCAATTTAAATTAATTAAATCTAATGCAATAATGTTGTACTTTGTTTTTTTCACTCTATAATGGTTATTAGTTTTACAGATTTACTGTGAATTTGGCAATTGTTAGATTTTGTTTGGATTTTGACTGTTGAATTTTATAACTGATAAATTTTATTAGCAGTCTATGGAGATTTTCTGTTTCTGAAATAATTTTTTTTACTAAGCAAAAAAAGTAGGTCCTCAATGGGACTCGAACCCATGACCTCCTGGTCATGGGCCCAATGCGTTAACCATCTGAGCTTGGCTCACCTTTTGTTAATAATTTTACACTAGTATATTATAAATTGTTTTGTTTACTGCAAATTAGTTATAAACGTTTTTCTTATTAATTGTAGTTTAAAAGTTAAATTTAAAACAAATACTTTCTTTTAAAATGTAAATTGTTTCTTTTAATTTGGAAAGATAATTAGTTCAAATGAAATACTTTAAAAATAAATATAAAATATAAAAAAAAAATGTTTTATTAATTTAATAAGTTTTTTTTAAATAATTAGATTTTAATAAAGTTAGTTTTTAAATAATTTAGATGTAATTAATTTTTAGTAGTAAAATAGTTTTAAAATTTAGATTAAAATTGGTAGATTTTAATTTGAGTTTAAAAACCCACAACCAATTCAAATCAATTGTCCAAATCGAAACAAAACGTCTCAAATTCACTCGATCTTCGTGTACAACGAACTTGGTTCACTCACGTGTTTAATCGTATCCGTCTTTGACTTATTTTTGGTTAATTACTTTTTCCTAAAGGTAATTACCTTAATTTGTCCTATAACGTATATGTGTTAATCCACGACACATCAGTTTTACCTGGGAGTAACAAGGAATTTTATAAGGTAACTTAGTTGTTAAGAGTTTTGGTTAGCAAGGGACACTAAAGGACTATTATGTCTATCTTGCATAAGCAAGTGTGCATAACTGGACAGTGCTTGCCGCCCTATTATAAGTATCAACTTTTTGGTTATCTTCTCTAGGATAAATTACTTTGTTAAGGTCACTTTTCATTTTTAAACATTTTTATTTTTGGACGCTGACAAGTATTTTTCCAGGCGTTGTTGTGACCAATTTAGACGCTGACATGGCTATGGCAAACGTTGAAAAGAATATAGCCGTTGGGCGTTGATAGGTTATTTTTGACCGTTGACACTCAATGGGACCTACCCAGTTGTTACTTTTTGACATATTTTTAGGCCGTAATTTTGGGAGCTGATAACTTTCATTTAATGCATGAGATAAACTTATTCTTTTTCAATATTTTCATGATTACATTTTGAAAATACTTGCCTATTTTTGGGCCAATCACATGCATTTTCTTCTCCTATATATTTGGCTCCTATTTTTAAACAGGGTACCTATTATTCTTGTCTAACACAATTTTCTCTTATCAACTTCATCTTTATCAATCATTCAAACAGCTTTCAACAATGGCACCAAAATTCAAACCAAGTGATTTGGAATTAGGATTCAGAAGTCAACACAACATGATCGCCTATCTTGAAGCTGATGATACTCTGTTTCCCAATACACACAAATGGTGGCGTATTTGAACGCGTATCCTTTTAGGTATGCTCTTTCTCATGCACCACTCATTCCTGTCACACATATAAACAGTTTTGGAATAATGTAAGTTCCTCAACAGTTAATAGAGTGACTACATTATCTTCTATTGTTCATGGGCGCACATGGGTGGTTACTGGAGCTTTGGTACGCCAAGCTTTGCATCTTGATGATGCTGATGGTATAACCACCCTCCCCATTAGTGAAATAGAACAAGGACTAAGGGCTTTGGGTTATCCTTTTCCTGCTCAAGGAACTTTAAATAAATATCATAAACAGGAGTTTCCCACAGCCTGTAAGTACCTAATACATGTCCTCTTATAATGTTTGAGTCCCAAGTGCACTGCACACAATGAGATCAATAGATCTAGTGCTAGTGCTATTGTGTGTATTGCTACTGGGCAAAAATTTAATTATTCCAAAATGATTTTTGAGGGCATGTGTAAAAATAAAGGGAACAAAATGACTTTAGCTTATCCCAGATTTTTAAAAATGGTTTTTGATGTCCAAGGTTACTGCACAAGGGATCATGATGATTTTTATGAGATCCCTGTGCAAAAGAAACCAATTTTTATGAAGATGAACTCACCCCTACATCGTGACCTACCCCTAACCCCAACTATGATTGTTGTCATTGACGCAACTCAACCCCAACCAGACCTCCAACCCCAAATTGACCCAATACCTGAACCTTTACCTTCACCACAACATATGCAAAATGACCAAGAACCCTTCGACGCTGACACGTTAAATGTTGGCGTTGATGTGCCTATTTCAAACGTTGACACAAATCCTTCAGAGACCCAAACACCCCTTAACCAACCCACATCCACCCAATCCACATATTCTTCTCCCCCAACACAATATAAGTTACAAAAACGCCAAAGGACTACTGGAGTGTTCTCCTCTAGTGGTCCTAGCCATGTAGCAGAGAGAACCACCACCACAACTGTGGTTGGTGTTATGGATGAGGTTGGGACTATTGGTTCTGGCTTAGAAGCTGGCCAAGACAGTCCTACTATCATTAAGAGCTCATCCATGCCCAATGAATCAAACTTGGGAGGTCAAATACCCATTTTAGAAGAGAGCAGATTGGAACCAATGACCCTAATGGAATTGACGGCTGTCTACATGAGCTTGCAAAAGCAAAATGTAGATTTGGTACAAGTTGTCAGCATACAAGGCCTTGAACTCAAGCAATTGAGGGAGAGGATTGTTATCTTGGAGACTGCTGGTACAAGGAGAGGGATGGAGGAATCTTCCAAAGGGGAGGATGAACAAATAAATGTGAGCGATAAGGGCTCTCATGATGGTCAATCTTTGGATGTTGCTGAGGCCCTAACAAGTTTGAAGAAACAGACAAGTTTTGATACGTCTCTAGTCTCTCCTAAAAACTTAAATTTATCATTTACAGCCATGTTGGAGGAAATTTCAAAAGGCGCTGAGGCAGGAAATTTGAGCGTTGACAAGGAGAATTTGAACGCTGACATGAGTATCTTGGGCGCTGACAAAGCAGAATTCGACGTTGACAGATCTGCAAATGAGGTTGATGTATTCCAGTCATCATCCATCATCAAAGAGGTTTCTTCACAGGTATTACCATCTACCTTACCAACAGTTGATCCATTAGATAAGGGTAAGGGTATTATGGTAGAAGAAGTTGTTCCAAAGAATGCAGCACAAATTGAATTTGATAGAAGGTTGGCTGCACAAATTGTGGAACAAGAAAGAAAGAAGGTGGGTGAATCACCTTTTGTTGTCACTTCAGAAGAGCAAGAAGGAAGTGATGAAGCTAGTTCAGACTCAAGTGTATCATAGAACAACCAGAAAGACTTGAGTATGGTGATGAGCTGGCCAAGGAGAAATTGAATGAGTTGAAATTGCAGGTTGATTTTGATATGCCAGAGGTGGTTTAGATGTACCATGCCTGGGAAGATAGATGTATAGAGTGACCAGTTCAGATCAAATATGGGGTTTGGAGATTCTTCTCAGAGTACAAAAGGATTACAAGGTCATTCTGAAACACAAAGCAAGCAATGTTGTCTCAAATTTGAAAAGGGATAGAAAGGAGTTGTACTTCATGCTGCTCAGATGTCATGGAACAGGGTGGACTTACAAGAAATTGACTGGATTGATATTTGAAGAGTCAAAATGTAGAGCTTATCCCATTTCGGTTAGAGTGCAGGAAGAGAACACTCTAAGACTTCTTTCTGATGAAAGAAAAGAAGAACTTGCAGAGGAAATGGAGCTCAAGATGTAACACCCCCAAATTTATACAACTCAATACAACGGAAGACTCGTTGGTGTTACGGGATAACACATTACTCACATCATAGACAACGCTTAAAAATCGCGTCGTTTATTAATAAAGCATTTCCATTCATAAATATCAGATTTACATAGGTCCCAAGTCATATTATTTCATACAATTTTACAAAGCATTTGAATGGAAATTTGTTAATTAAGTGCGGGCCATGAATTCTTGTTGTCTTCCCGAGAATTACCTTCAAGTACCTGAGATAAAACATGTTAAAAGAAAAGGTCAGCGATAACGCCGAGTGAATTCATAGAGTTTAATAAAATCCATCAAT
Source organism: Glebionis coronaria (assembly GCA_025667525.1). Classification (NCBI taxonomy): domain Eukaryota; kingdom Viridiplantae; phylum Streptophyta; class Magnoliopsida; order Asterales; family Asteraceae; genus Glebionis; species Glebionis coronaria. The sequence goes on from CM046876.1 coordinate 219,234,322, forward strand.
ATAACATCGGTATAAAATTATTACCGAAAATCATTTTGTACAAATCATTGTAATAGGCCATAAAATAGCCAAAGTCATTTTATACAAATCCTTATCAAAATCATAATATAGGCTTTCGCCTTCAAAACCATTATACGTTTTATAACGTCGTGTAGAGTTAAATAAAAACCGTTATATGAATATGGTTATATAAAACCAAAACACAAACATAATATCAATAATATGACCCATTATTGCTAGTCAGGCAATATATTGTATTTCGGTACGTATAGCAGTATTTCGTTAATTGGATTATTATAAGCCGCATGACATTGTTACCTTACTACAACAAACAACGGGTAGCTAGCCCGAAACTCAATTTGCCCATCTAAATTAGCGTGTCGTCACAATAATCACGCTTGAGTAAATCTTCTCATACATAAATTCGCTTACCAATCAATGTGGCACGACGGGGATCAACCGTCAAGGCGCGAACTGGGGTGATCGTCCCCAAATAGTACTATTATATGCATAAGCGTCTACCAAATCCCGGTAGTTCACAATTCATGCTAATGGGACTTTTAGTGACATAACCTAACTTTAATAATCAATTTCATTTCATTTATCGGGTCCTATATTTATTCATCAGGTCATATAATCATTCGGGTCCAAATCAATAAACAAACAATCGGGACAAATAATGTCCTATTTTATCAAAACTAACATGTTATCTCCCTCGCGGGTTTATAAAACATTTCATAAAAACATTTAAAAGAGTACGAGGCTATCAACTCACGTTGATGTGGGAAAGCGGGTTATCGGCAATTCGGATGTACGGTACGTGATTCAATCACGGAAACCTAGACAAATAATACTCGTCTTAGACTCATGTCCAATGACTTTATAAAAATAACAATTATGTATACATATGATGATTATATACATATGATGATCAAGTGGGTTTACATATTCTCATTTACTCATTTTAGTGTTATGTGTTGATAACTTTTATACTAGTTTACTAGTTTTACCTATTTACATATTTTAAGTACAATAAACTTATTATATGTTCTTTAACTTGTATTAATCCATTTTATACTTGTATTATCATTATTTATACTTTACATGTTGGGCCCAAATGGTTTAAGCCCAATAAATAAGTTTATAAGTGTTTTAGCCCATTTTGTTGTATTATTAGTCCAATAACGTTAACTTAGCCCGTTAATGTCCGTATGTTTTATAGTTCGGGTTTTATCGGTTTTTACTTGTATTAGATACTTATATATCAGTATATTACTTTTAAAAACATTACATTAGACGGGTCCAACCGTCTAAGTTTTATTTAACAAAAACGTTAATTTTACGGTAATAGCCGAAAAGTCGTAAAAATCATGTTTATAGTTTTATAACTTATAAAACTTATCAAACTACCATTTTTATAAAATGTCCATTTATTTATCCTTATATATATTTATATAAATGTATTATATAAGTTAATGGGTTTTAATTCACATTTTATATTATTTTTATTTGAGTGCTTATATAATACTATTATACTTTAATTTCCCAAAAATCTGATTTTTACTTTCATGTTCACCAAAACAGCCATATCTAGAGTTCTATATGGAGATAGAAGCCCAAATTTTTATGGCATAAACTACATGATATGTGATCCATTTAACTCTACTATGGCTACTGTTTAATCAGCCTCTAAGTATTTTATAAAAATCGCCCAAAACAGTGTACTCAGATTTGCACTCTAAACTTGTTTTGATCATATCTCACTCATCCTAATGATTCCATTGCATGGCCAACTCTCACATGTGTATGACATCTAACACTTACTGTAAATGGATTCCACCATGCAATTTTATCAGTTCATAACTTGGTTACTTACTGTTTTTATACAGCCAACAATTTAAGCAAGATTTTAGCCTTGTTTCTTATGGTTTTTCATCTTTTTAATCATATTTATCAACACTTGATCCCCACACAACATTTTTATCATCATATATTCATCATATACATATACAATAAGAAATAAAATACATGATTACAGAATCAAAATAACAAGAGGATGGGGAAAACAATCTTTATACCACCAAAGTGATGAAATGATGAGTTTTTGATGAACAAGGTTTGGTTCCTTGTTACCAAACCTTCAACTTGGAAAATGAACTCCTTGAGATCTTCAAATGCATGAATACCTTCCTGAAAATCAGCCCTTGATCTCCATGTAAACTCCTTGCTAGTTGTTAAAATCACCTCCAATCATCATCTTTTCAAAGGGTTATCAACATATGTTGAATATAGATGAAGTTTATGGTTAAATTGATGATGATGATGGGTGATTTGGGGTGGTGTTTGGACGTTCACCATGAGAGAGGAAGGATGAAAGAGTGGTTTGCATGTGGTGTGTGTGAAAAATGGTTTGTAGCTAGTATTTTTGATGTTGGTATTGCTTACAAGTTAAGCTAGAGTTAACAAGTGTTACTCATGGCTTATAATTTTGACACCTAATGGTGTTTGTGGAGACTTGTTAACCATCCCATGTGTGGGGGTGGGACAAGTTTATCTTGTCTCATCCCCATTTAATTACGGGTACTCCTTGATTCTAGTTTCCTCGATTTACGTGCCCTCGGGTCGTTTTACGAAAAACGTTTTTATAAATTATGAATCAACGGCACAAAACGAATCTAATAAAAATTGTCTCATCAAAAACGGAGTTCAAAAACGTAAATACGTAATACTAAGGTTTCCGGTTTAGTCGTAAAGGACGTTAAATTATAATCGTAAGTCCTAATCTCTTCTCGTAAATTTGTGAGTTTATGAACCAACACAAATTTAAAATTCCAAAATAATATTAACGAATAAATTTATTTCCTAAAATATCGGACTGTCACCAAAACGGTGTATGTAAACGTAAGCACGTAACGTTGAATCCTCCGGTTTAGACGTAGTCGATGCTACTTCAAGACTTAAACCCAAATTTCTTCCCGTAAATAAGTGAGTTCATATTATAACATTAAAATAATGTTCTCAAATAAATATTGAGAATAAAATATAAACCATAAATTGACGGATTGTCACAGCATTTACCCCTAAACAGGATCTTTGTCCTCAAAGATCATCTTACCTTACTACTCGCTTCTTATAGAGTTAAAGCCATGTGGGTATTTCCTCCACATCCGATCTTTTCTCATAAGTGTAATCCATTACAATACGCGAGTTTCAGCAAACATAACTACGAGAATAAGATCAGGCTTATTGTTAACTTACTTTCTCTATCCATGATGTTCACGGGTTTTTGATGAATGCAACTTTTCGCCGATCTAAACTTTATCAAGAAGAATTCAGATTCTCACTTGATAGATATTTTATCAAGTTCGATATACGAAACATAATTCACGCGGCCCTTGAAGTCCTAGGGTAGATCCAGCTTATATACCTTTCAAACCAATCTTTCACATCATCTCAATGGTCCCATACAACGGGAACTTATATCCCATGATCTTCCAGATCATCAATTCATTTTTCCATGGTTAAAATTTTTGGCATAACTTCGCTACCCATCTGGATCTTCAAGATCTACATTTCATATTCACATAACCTACTGCCCACTATCGGCAGTCAATAATCAGATCCTAATTTCAACAATCATTTCAGGTCTCGCGGGTCGAGTATTTTGTAAGGTTAGGTTCGCCATCATAGGAAACCTTAAACCTAAAAGACATGTCCAACTCACAATGGGTGTATGTCGGGTGTCTTCATCCCAACTCCTGCTTACAGATGCTCTAATATATATCCTCACAAGATTCGGTCTCGATCCTAATACGATAATTATCAAAGATAATCTCTCCAAAGGAAACGAATATACGGTTTATTACCAAAGGTCAATCATTCAAACATAAAAAAGCACTTATAGTATTTTGTATCGTTACTTTACCTCGTCCCTTCGAATGGGGTGGTACACAGTACTCTCATCAAGATTCGTTCTTAATGACTTCTGAGAAAATCTCTAGAAATTTGATGCGAAGCGAGGATATTGATAGAGATGATCGATACAGGCACACCATGTTTACATAACTCCTTTAAATACAAAAGAGTCAATTTCTTTATCAAGAATCTATCATTAACAGGAATAATATTAGCAGATTTGGTCAGTCTGTCGACGATGACCCAAATTGAATCAAATTCAGATTATGACCTTTGCAATAGCTAGATGTTTACTAATGTATGAGGCGGTGTCTGCCTTCATAATTTGCCATCAGTACAACTTCTTCTGATAATGATACATTAAATCAGAAATGACAGGAATAGAATACTTATACTTACAAGATTCTAACATAACTATATCTCACAATCCTCCATATTTAAGCAACCATAAACGGCCTTTTAAAACATTTAACGCCATTGGCTTCTCAATTCTAATGGTTCACATTAGCCGCGAACCCCCTTTTATTATCTATATTATCCTTTTTACAAGCATCAACTATTTTAAATTGTTCGGGCAAATTACTTTGCACCGTCATTATTAAGGAACACATCCTAATTGGTTCTTTATCTTTTCTACATTATGTGTCAGTATCTACATTCACTGTAACACTCTCAATTTTTGTATCGGTACAGCGGAAGGGTCTTTTAGAGTGTTACGGGATAGCACAATCACTCCAATCATAGACAACACATAAAAATGGTTGTACAAGGTTCAACATACATTCATTCGATAAAAAGTTTTAAAGTGTACAACAGGTCCCAAATTATACAGGTCATTAAGTTTACAAAACATAGATCGAATGAACATTTTTAATATTATGTGGGCCATCAGAGTCGATCTCCATCCGGATTACCTTCAAGCACCTGAGATAAAAACCTGTAAAAATCATATCAGCGAATGCCGAGTGAATTCATAGAGTTTAATAAAAACCGTTATATAAAACAATCATTTAAAATCAGAACACAAGTATAATATCGGAAGTAAGTCCTCATATTGCTAGTCAGGCAATATATAAATCAAGCATACATCTTAAACCGTCCATGAGACCGTAGCCTCTATATTACCATGATAGGTAATATTTTCATCGTTATTAGCGTCGTATCATATCGGATATTTAGATTATATAGGATTATTATTAGCCGCATGACATTGTTACCTTACTATGAAAACAGCGGGCCGCGAACCCGACAAACAATTTTCGCATCTAAGTTAGCGTGTCGTCACAAAAATCACGCTATGGAATCTTCTCATACATAAATTCGCTTACCAATCAATGTGGTACGACGGGGATCAACCGTCAAGGCGCGAGCTGGGGTGATCGTCCCCAAATAGTACTATCAAATGCATAAGCGTCTACCAAATCCCGGTAGTTCACAATTCATGCTAATGGGACTTTAAGTGACATAACCTAACTACTAATAATCCTTTTAGTCTCGTTTATAGGGTCGTAGCATCATTTGGGTCCATCTCATTAAGCATACCATCGGGACTACTTGTGTTCTATTTTTATCAAAATCTAGCATGTTATCTCCCTCGCGGGTTTAAAAATCATTTTATAAAACATTTAAAAGAGTGTGAGGCTATGAACTCACGTTGATAATGAAAGGCGGATTATCAGCTACGGGCGTGCTTCGGTCACGGAAACCTATATAAATAATAATCGGTCTTAGACTTTGTCCAATGACTTTTATCAAAATAACAATATACATATGATGATTTTGTACATATGATGATGATCAAATGGGTTTATATATCCATGTTTACTAATTTTAGTGTTTACGTTTTGGTAACTTTTTACTAGTTTTACCTATTTACCTATTTTAAGTCCATTAAGCTTAGTATAAGTTCTTTAACTTGTTTTAATCAATTTTATACCTATATTATCAGTATATATACTTTCCATGTTGGGCCCAAATGGGTTAAGCCCAATAAGTCTTTTTATAAGTGGTTAACTTATTTAGTCCAATTATTAGTCCAATATGCTTAGTTAGCTCGTTAATGTCCGTATGTCCTATAGTTCGGGTTTTATCGGTTTTTACTTGTATTAGTTACTTATATATCAGTATATGACTTTTATAAACTTTACATTAGACGTGTTTGATCGTCTAAGTTTTAATTGGCGAAAAACGTTAATTTTACGGCAATAGCCGAAAAAGTCGTAAAAATCAAGTTTATAGTTTTTATTACTTATAAGTATTATTCCACTACCATTTATATAATTTATCCATTTAATTAACCTTTTACATATTTATATAAATAAGTTTCATAAGGTAGTGGGATTTTATTTTACATTTTATACAATAAAATTTGAGTGCTTATACGATAATAATAAACATTAATTCTAAAAATCTGATTTTTATTTTCATGTTCACCATTTTTATCATATCTAGAGTTCTATAATGAATTAGAAGCTCATTTTTGGGTGACATGTTCTTCATATTATGTGTTACATTTAACTTAGTTATAGCTACTGCTCATTTTAAGTTCATCTTGCCTTAACAGTCCCTACAAAACTGCTTATTCAGATTAGAACACCCAACGTGTTTTGATCATATCTCACTCATTATATTGATTCCATTGCATGGCCAACTCTCACATGTGTATAACATCTTGTACTTACTGTAAATGGATCATACCATGCAAGTTTATCAGTTCAAGTTTTAGTTATATACTGTTTTTATACAGCCAACTAAATAAGCATGATTTTAGCCTTATTTCTTATAGTTATTAACCTTTTTAAGCATATCTATCAACACTTGATCCCCACACAACATTTTTATCATCATATATACATCATATACATATGCAATAATAAAGAAAATACATTTGTTCTTTACAAAAATAACAAGAGAAAATGGAGAGGATGATCTTGTTTACCAACCAAGTGTATTTCTTATTTTTAGAAGACAAGAACTTGATGAACACCACAAGTAACTCCAAGATCATCAAACACCAAGAACAATAGTTGAGAAATCATCCCTAGGACACAATCAAATCACCTCCAATATTGTTAATATGGCCACCAAATGATTAAGGCTTCAAGATAACTCCATGATAGAGCTAGTAAACATGTATTTCATGGCTAGAAAAGATCAAAAGGGGTGTTTGTAGCTTGAATATGGACGGTAAGGGTGGGAGGTTTTGAGAGGATTTGTGTTGGTTTGCATGTAAGTAAATGGTGGTGTGAGTTAGTTGCTAGTGGTTTTGTGTTAGTGGGAAAGAACTAAGCTTAAGGTGTAAGCTTACTTACACTTGTAAGTTTGTAGCTAACATGATGCCACATATGGTTGTGGTGTCATGTTGGTGCCGTCCCATATAAGCTAGTGGGGTGGGACAATGTATTTTGTCCCATCTCACTAGTTTACGGGTATTCCTTGATTCTAGTTTTCTCGATTTGCGTGCCCTCGGGTCGTTTTACGAAAAACGTTTTTTATAAATTATGAATAAACGTCACAAAACGAATCCAATAAAAATTGTCTCATCAAAAATGGAGTTCAAAAACGTAAATACGTAATCCTAAGGTTTCCGGTTTAGTCGTAAAAGACGCTAAATTATGCACGTAAGCCCAAAATTTAAATCCGTAAATTGTGAGTTCGTCAACCAACACAAAAATAAGTTTCAAAATATTATACGAGAAAATATTTCACTACCTGAAAATGTTAGATTGTCACAGCTTTTCCTCCTAAAAGGGATCAACGTCCTCGTGATCCATTTCATTTGGATGTCCGTTTCTTATTGAAATCGAAGAGGTGCGGATATTTCTTCCACATTTCATCCTCTCGTTCCCAAGTATACTCCGGTCCATGCTTTGAATTCCATCGGATCTTGACAATAGGTATCCGACTTTGTTTCAGTTGCTTTACCTCACGATCCATAACCTCTACGGGTTCTTCGATAAAATGCAACTTCCCATCTATTTGAACCTTACCTAACGGAATTTTCTCATCACTCACTGCTAGACATTTCTTCAGATTAGATACATGGAATGTGTTGTGAACACCATGAAGTTCTGGGGGTAACTCTAGTTTGTAAGCCACCGGACCTACTCTAGATAAAATCTTAAAGGGTCCAATATAACGGGGATTCAATTTTCCTCGTTTTCCAAATCTTATAACGCCTTTCCATGGCGATACTTTCAACATTACTCGGTCACCCACTTTAAACTCCATTGGCTTCCGCCGCACATCCGCGTAACTTTTCTGTCTACTACGGGCAGTCAACAACCTACTCTTAATCTGAACTATCATCTCCGTAGTCTCTTGGATCAATTCCGGTCCCGTGAGATGGGTATCCCCAACTTCACTCCAACATACAGGAGACCTACACTTCCTACCATACAAAGCTTCTAACGGTGCAGCCTTAATACTAGAATGGTAACTATTGTTATACGAAAACTCTGCTAACGGCAAATGTTTATCCCAATTCTTACCAAAGTCTAACACACAAGCTCTCAACATATCTTCCAGTGTTTGTATCGTCCTTTCACTCTGCCCATCAGTCTGGGGGTGATAAGCAGTGCTCATGTCGAGATTCGTTCCCAAAGATCTTTGGAGAGATTTCCAAAAATTCGATGCAAATCTAGGATCTCGATCTGAAATGATCGATACAGGCACTCCATTCTTGCATACAACATTATCAAGGTATATACGAGTCAGCTTCTCTAGTGAGAACTGCTCTTTAACCGGAATGAAGTGTGCTGATTTGGTTAGTCTATCGACAATAACCCAAGTCGAGTTGTTTCCAGATGATGTTCTAGGAAGCTTGGTGATAAAGTCCATCGTAATTCGCTCCCACTTCCATTCAGGAATCTTTGGCTGTTGAAGTAGTCCTGATGGCTTTTGATGTTCATCTTTGACTCTAGCACAAGTCAAGCATTGAAGAATATACATAGCTATGTCAGCTTTCATAATCGGCCACCAGTACAACTTCTTCAAATCATGGTACATCTTATCAGATCCCGGATGAATGGAATACTTAGATTTTTTGGATCCTAACATAATCAAGTCTCTTAAGCCGCCAAACTTAGGTATCCACATACGACCTCTTAAGCATTTCACTCCATCAGCTCTAACCTCTAAAGGATCTCCTTCTCCTCGGAACCCTTCATTAACAAAATTTTCTTTCTTACAAGCTTCTATTGTGCACGGTCAAGACTAGAGAACGTACCCTGATAGGCTCTCTATCTTTCCTACTTAACGCATCGGCAACAACATTGGCTTTTCCCGGGTGATATTTTATATCACAATCATAATCACTTAACAACTCTATCCATCTTCGTTGCCTCATGTTCAATTCCTTCTGATCGAGAATATACTGTAGGCTTTTGTGATCGGTGAATACCGTACACTTGGTGCCATACAGATAATGTCTCCACAACCTAAGAGCAAAGACTACAGCTCCTAACTCAGGATCATGAGTGGTATAATTCTCCTCATTCTTCCTTAATTGCCTAGAAGCATAAGCTATCACTTTCTCTCGCTGCATCAAAACAGCTCCATAACCTCTAAGAGATGCATCACAATACACTACAAAATCTTCACTCCCGTCGGGTAATGATAAGATTGGTGCACTACATAATTTTTGCTTCAATGTCTGAAATGCTCCATCTTCATCACTTCCCCAAACGAAAGGTTTATTCTTTTGGGTAAGCTTAGTCAAGGGTTTAGCTATCAAAGAAAATTCTTTAATGAATCGCCTATAATAGCCAGCCAATCCTAAGAACTGTCGCACTTCCGTTGGCGTTGTCGGTGCAGACCAATTCTTAATAGCTTCAACCTTTGCAGGATCAACATGAATTCCATCTTTGTTAATCACATGACCAAGAAATTGCACAGAATCTAACCAGAAATCACATTTCGAAAACTTAGCATACAACTTTTCATCCTTCAACAAATTCAAAACAATCCTTAAATGTTCTCTATGCTCATCTTCATTCTTAGAATAGATCAGAATATCGTCAATAAACACAATCACAAATTTATCCAAGTAGGGCTTGCACACTCGATTCATTAAATCTATGAAAACCGCAGGTGCGTTAGTTAACCCAAATGGCATTACTTGAAATCATAGTGTCCATAACGAGTTCTAAATGCAATTATAGGAATATCTTCTTCACGGACGCGAAGTTGGTGATATCCAGACCGCAAATCTATCTTAGAATACACACTAGATCCTTGCAGTTGATCAAACAAATCATCAATCCTAGGTAAAGGATATCGATTTTTAATTGTCAACTTATTCAGTTCCCTATAATCAATACACATACAAAAAGATCCATCCTTCTTCATAACGAACAAGACTGGAGCTCCCCAAGGCGACGAGCTCGGTCGAATAAAACCTTTATCAGAAAACTCCTTAAGTTTCTCAGATAACTCCTTTAATTCAGAAGGGCTAATCAGTAAGGCGCACGTGCCACTAGTGCAGCACCAGGAATTAAATCGATTCGAAACTCTACTTGCCTTATCAGTGGAAGTCCGGGTAAATCTTTAGGAAATACCTCAGGAAATTCACAAATAATAGTAGCATTATTCAACGACAACCAATCCATACCAATAATAATATCAAAACTACCTAATTCTATCAACATCAAATCAATCGGAAAGGAATGGTTTAAGAGATTTAGAGAGCATCCTTCTAATAGCTTATTAGTTTTCACTAATTTACCATTAGCCAGTTCCACCTTGTAACTGGTACTTATCTCAATAGGTTCAATGTCAATAAGGGCACTAAAATTAGTGGATACAAAGCTCCTATCAGCACCCGAATCAAATAAAGCAACAACATAATGATTGTTGAGTAAAAACGTACCGGTAACGACATTCGGATCCTCTTTCTTCACCTCAGTTGTTCCAAGTTTATAGGTACCACCCTGGGGGTTTCTTCCAGGTACAATCGCTTTCAACTTGGGCCATTCTGATTTCCTATGACCTTCCTCATTACAGTTGAAGCAAATGGTTCCCTTTTTACACCTTTCAACCTTGTGTCCAAGCTTTCCGCAATTTCGGCACATCCAGCAGTCTCTAGCATGCCTCTTGTTGCCACACTTAGGACATCTATCATCGTAGCGCGGTGTGTTGTTGGTAAGAGAATTTGCATTCCCCTTTCTCTGGTTCTGACGGCGATTGAAATTCTTCTTATTATCACCTCTATCTACACGATCACCGTCTCCTTTTCTTTTCTCACCTACACGGGCTTCATCTTCCTTATCCTGAATTATCTGTCCAATGAGTTGGTAAGACATTCGAACAGAATCATCAATGGTCAGTAGTTTAGATGATATCACGTCCCCCCGGATATTCCTGGTCAACCCTTTTATATATTGCTCAATTCGGATCTCTTCGGGTTCAACCAATCGAGGACATAGCAAGGCCAACTCATGGAATCGGTTCGTGTATCTATCAGTGTCCACACCTTTCATTCTCAGATGAATCAACTCTTGTTCTAACCTAGTGATCACACTACGAGGACAAAACTCCAAAGTCGTCCACTTCTTAATTTCAGCCCAAGGAGTAGCATTAGCAGCATCAAGACCCATGAAAGCAATTCTCCCGTTCCACCAAGTCAACGCACGACCTTTAAGAGTAGCCATAGCAAAAGTCACCTTATCTTCCTCCTTACACTTACTAATCCGAAACACCGATTCAATCTTCTCAATCCACTGGCTTAATCCTACAGCACCTTCAGTTCCATTAAAAGGTAGAGGTTCACACTTCATGAACGTCACATAAGTACAACCACCAACTTCAGGTGCATTAGCTCCTAGTCCTCCTACATTTCCTCCAGCATTAGCATTCACATTATTAGCATTCACATTCACATTAGTACCGCCAATTCCACTACCGCCAGCTCCACTACCGCCAGCTCCACTACCGCCAGCTCCACTACCGCCAGCTTCATTTCTAGCATTTGCCATAAATTCAGTCATAGATGCGGTAACTTGCTCCGTAATAATCCTACGTACATCATCCTCAGTCACAGCCTTCTTGGGCGGCATAGTTCTATAATTTCACAATTTCAAAGTATTAAGCATTCACCCAACAAAGGATTCATATAATATGGATTTAATTCATAATCAAGATACAAATAAGGCACAATATGGAATTCAAGACAAGATACATATTTCATTCGATTTGAAACAAAAGTATTGTCTTAGTTACATCCCATATCAAAGTTCTAGCACTATATACACTCAAAATTCGTGCCAAGTCTACTACTAACAAGTCGGTTCAGTCAAAGCTACAAAAGCACAAAAGATACAAAGGTCACTACTAAATACAGACTGGTCTACTGAGAACCGCTAGATGGTCCATCATCCATCGTCTTCTGAATCTTCGTCGGACGATCACTAGACTCATCTTCAGCTGGGCGCTTACGGATTACTCCTCTTTTAACCATGTCAGCATAAAATCTACTATTCCATCCCACGGATATATTCAACTCCTTCTCAGCTTTCTCACGCATCGCACGAGCTACACTCAACTGAATCTCCATAGAATTCACCTTTCGCTTTATTTCAGCAAACTCCCCATTTTCCAACACCGATAACCTCCTAAAAGCCTCATTCAAACCACGCTCTACATCAGTCAAATCCAAACTAAGCAATTCCCGCTCTTTCTCGCCAACCTTAGCCTTCGACTCTAAATAAGAAACCTGAGTCTGAACAACACCTAATCCAACCTCTGTCATACAACTCTTAACACGGGAAGCATCTAGATCACGTCTCAAGGCCCATGGTGCAAGACCATTAATATGAGTAGCCTCTCGAGTACTAGACGACTCTCCTATCTCACGTCTACGAGTAGCAATACCATCAGTACCATCAGGTGCATCGTCATCCTCATCCTCCTCTGATTCAGAATCAGATTCAGACGTTTCATCCCTAGGTAACTCAACCTCATAATCAGACAAATAAACTGGTGGGGGTAAAGGCTCGCCCTCTGGAACATTGTAAGGATAAATAAGCTCAGCTTCCTCATCATCATCGACCTCAACATCTATACCTACATCCTCCTCGACATCCTCGTCGTCAATCTCATCATCTAAATTATCTAACCGAATCTCCTCATCATTCTCTATATCAATATTCTCAATCTCATTCCCTACCAAGTCAACCTGAGGGGCAATATGATCTCCTAGTCCTAACTCGGGCTCGGGATCCTCAAATGGTTCCTCATCATCATCCATATCATAATCTACTAAGTCTAAATAAGGATCGTCATCTACATTAGGTTCGGGAATAGCATGGTTTTCAACAGGAATATTAGGGTCAGCCATGACAATCTGCATTTATATATATATATATATATATATATATATATATATATATATATATATATATATATATATATATATATATATATATATATATATATATATATATATATATATATATATATATATATATACATATATATATATATATATATATATATATATATATATATATATATATATATATATATATATATATCTCGTATTAGGATAACATACTAGTTAAACAATTACATAATGAAATCACGATATATACATATATATAAATTAAATTATATATATCAAAATATATATCTTCTCAATAGGGCTTGTTGGTAACGTCGGAGATCTCTGGCACCGTTATAGTCAAAAGATTTTTCAAATATTTTCTCAAATGTTCAGTGTCAAAAGATTTTGAAAAGTTTTGTTCAAAACCTTGGTTTTTAAAATCTTTTGTTCTCTATAACGAGAGCTCTGATACCAAACTGTAACACTCTCAATTTTAGTATCGGTACAGCGGAAGGGTCTATTAGAGTGTTACGGGATAGCACAATCACTCCAATCATAGACAACACATAAAAATGGTTGTACAAGGTTCAACATACATTCATTCGATACAAAGTTTTAAAGTGTACAACAGGTCCCAAATTATACAGGTAATTAAGTTTACAAAACATAGATCGAATGAACATTTTTAATATTATGTGGGCCATCAGAGTCGATCTCCATCCGGATTACCTTCAAGCACCTGAGATAAAAACATGCAAAAATCATTTCAGCGAATGCCGAGTGAAAGAGTTTAATAAAAACCGTTATATAAAACAATCATTTAAAATCAGAACACAAGAATAATATCGGAAGTAAGTCCTCATATTACTAGTCAGGCATTATATAAATCAAGCATACATCTTAAACCGTCCATGAGACCGTAGCCTCTATATTACCATGATAGGTAATATTTTCATCGTTATTAGCGTCGTATCATATCGGATATTTAGATTATATAGGATTATTATTAGCTGCATGACATTGTTACCTTACTATGAAAACAGCGGGCCGCGAACCCGACAAACAATTTGCCCATCTAAGTTAGCGTGTCATCACAAAAATCACGCTATGGAATCTTCTCATACATAAATTCGCTTACCAATCAATGTGGTACGACGGGGATCAACCGTCAAGGGGCGAACTGGGGTGATCGTCCCCAAATAGTACTATCAAATGCATAAGCGTCTACCAAATCCGGGTAGTTCACAATTCATGCTAATGGGACTTTAAGTGACATAACCTAACTACTAATAATCCTTTTAGTCTCGTTTATAGGGTCATAGCATCATTCGGGTCTATCTCATTAAGCATACCATCAGGACTACTTGTGTTCTATTTTTATCAAAATCTCGCATGTTATCTCCCTCGCGGGTTTACAAATCATTTTATAAAACGTTTAAAAGAGTGCGAGGCTATGAACTCACGTTGATAATGAAAGGCGGATTATCGGCTACGGGCGTGCTTCAGTCACGGAAACCTATATAAATAATAATCGGTCTTAGACTTTGTCCAATGACTTTTATCAAAATAACAATATACATATGATGATTTTGTACATATGATGATGATCAAGTGGGTTTATATATCCTTATTTACTCATTTTAGTGTTTACGTTTTGGTAACTTTTTACTAGTTTACTAGTTTTACCTATTTACCTATTTTAAGTCCATTAAGCTTAGTATAAGTTATTTAACTTGTTTTAATCCATTTTATACCTATATTATCAGTATATATACTTTCCATGTTGGGCCCAAATGGGTTAAGCCCAATAAGTTCTTTATATAAGTGGTTAACTTATTTAGTCCAATTATTAGTCCAATATGCTTAGTTAGCTCGTTAATGTCCGTATGTCCTATAGTTCGGGTTTTATCGGTTTTTACTTGTATTAGTTACTTATATATCATTATATGACTTTTATAAACTTTACATTAGACGGGTTTGATCGTCTAAGTTTTAATTGCGAAAAACGTTAATTTTACGGCAATAGCCGAAAAAGTCGTAAAAATCAAGTTTATAGTTTTTATTACTTATAAGTATTATTCCGCTACCATTTATATAATATATCCATCTAATTAACCTTTTACATATTTATATAAATAAGTTTCATAAGTTAGTGGGTTTTTATTTTACATTTTATACAATAAAATTTGAGTGCTTATATAATAATAATAAACATTAATTCTAAAAATCTGATTTTTATTTTCATGTTCACCATTTTTATCATATATAGAGTTCTATAATAAATTAGAAGCTCATTTTTGGGTGACATGTTCTTCAGATTATGTGCTATATTTAACTTAGCTATAGCTACTGCTCATTTTAAGTTTATCTTGCCTTAACAGTCCCTACAAAACTGCTTTTACAGATTAGAACACCCAACTTGTTTTGATCATATCTCACTCATTATATTGATTCCATTGCATGGCCAACTCTCACATGTGTATAAAATCTTGTAATTACTGTAAATGGATCATAACATGCAAGTTTATCAGTTCAAGTTTTATTTATATACTGTTTTTATACAGCCAACTAAATAAGCATGATTTTAGCCTTATTTCTTATAGTTATTAACCTTTTTAAGCATATCTATCAACACTTGATCCCCACACAACATTTTTATCATCATATATACATCATATACATATACAATAATAAATAAAATACATTTGTTCTTTACAAAAATAACAAGAGAAAATGGAGAGGATGATCTTCTTTACCAACCAAGTGTATTTCTTGTTTTTGGAAGACAAGAACTTGATGAACACCACAAGTAACTCCAAGATCATCAAACACCAAGAACAATAGTTGAAAAATCAGCCCTAGGACATAAGCAAATCACCTCCAATGTTGTTAATATGGCCACCAAATGATCAAGGCTTCAAGATAACTCCATGATAGAGCTAGTAAACATGTATTTCATGGCTAGAAAAGATCAAAAGGGGTGTTTGTAGCTTGAATATGGACGGAAAGGGTGGGAGGTTTTGAGAGGATTTGTGTTGGTTTGCATGAAAGTAAATGGTGGTGTGAGTTAGTTTCTAGTGGTTTTTTGTTAGTGGGAAAGAACTAAGCTTAAGGTGTAAGCTTATTTACACTTGTAAGTTTGTAGCTAACATGATGCCACATATGGTTGTGGTGTCATGTTGGTGCCGTCCCATATAAGCTAGTGGGGTGGGACAATGTATTTTGTCTCATCTCACTAGTTAACGGGTATTCCTCGATTCTAGTTTTCTCGATTTGCGTGTCCTCGGGTCATTTTACGAAAAACATTTTTTATAAATTATGAATCAACGTCACAAAACGAATCCAATAAAAATTGTCTCATCAAAAACGGAGTTCAAAAACGTAAATACGTAATCCTAAGGTTTCCGGTTTAGTCGTAAAAGACGCTAAATTATGCACGTAAGCCAAATTTAAATCCGTAAATTGTGAGTTCGTCAACCAACACAAAAATAAGTTTCAAAATATTATACGAGAAAATATTTCACTACCTGAAAATGTTAGATTGTCACATTCACCTTCCCTGATAAAATAAATATCATGACTGTATTCATTCAGAAATTCTTTCTTCATATTTTCTAAGTTTTAGTTTCGTCTCAACTATCATTTTTATCAGTTTTGCTCAATCCGACGTCTAAAGCGTCGATAATTATTACAAGTAATTAAATAATAAATATTTAATTTTTATGAAACGTAAACGCAAAAAGTTTTAAAATTTCTTAGTTCGACCAATTAAAATAAAATGTTCAAAACAAATTTTAATTTAATTAACATGATTTTTGCTGATTTATAAAAAATAATTAATAAGATTCGTAAATGTTTGAAAAATCTTTGGTTATACTTTGGTCAAAATTTTCTTAGTTGAAAAGCAAAAATTATCGTTTCAAATTTTAAGTCATGGTTTAACGGTTTCCTCAATCCCTCTTAGGTTGTCTTGAGGTATACACAAACATTTACCCCTAAACAGAAGTTTAGTTAAATGATTTGTGTATAAGGGAATAATCCCTTAAAAAATCCTTTGTTAAAACATTTGTCAAAACATATTTCCATTTTCTTTTTGGTAAAACCCAAAGCCTTAATGGTTCCAATCTTTGAAAAGTCAATATAGATTCCATTTTCTTATTAATCACATGGTCAAATAATGTAAAGGATTTAGCCTTAAATCTCATATTAAATACTAAAGGTACAGGTTATCATTATTCGGCCAATTTAGGGCAGTCTATAAATAATTATTAAATTATTCTTATTCTTATAAACAAACAGATGGTTCTTAATGATCACAAGCATGAATTTATCAAATTACAGCCTACACACGTGATTCACCAAATTTATGGATGCTACATGTGCGTTGGTCAATTCAAACAACATAACATGAAACTCATAATGTTCATTACAAGTTCTAGATGTAGTGATCAGAATAGATAATCTTTTTCGTGGATGCGAAGTTGATGATAACCATGCAGTGGATCAAATATTTAGAACATATGCTAGAACCTTGTAAATGATCGAACAATCTATCATCTTAGGTAGTGGATATAGATTTTTAATCGTTAGTTTTACCTAGTTCACGGTAATCAATAAATATAAGGAATGATAACACCATAGCTCTTCATAATGACGAGCTTGGTAGAATAAAAGCTTTCTCTGACAACTCTCTTAGTTGTACGATAATTCTTTTAATTTAGATGGTGCTGACGTACAGTGCACAAGCCACAGGTGCAGCACCGGGAATATAATCAATACCAATTTCAACTTGCCTTAATGGCGAAAGTCTAGGTAATTCACCAACAAATACCTCCTAAAGTTTCAGATAACGGAAACATCTTTTAACAAATTTTCTTTAAGTTCTTTCTAGATTATAATATCTATGATTAATTCACAGCCATTCATGGTATAATTTCAAGTCTAAATGTAGGATATGGTCATCCATCAAGAATTATTTAGATCACTTTTGATAATCAACATCTTATCTTTTAGGGGATTTCTACTCGAGTTCCCATCAGCTAAGACAATGTCGTCATGTCGTAATCAATCAATCCATTCTATTGGCACTATCAACTTTCCAGTTTTATTGCCATCGATAAGATGTGATCTTCTCAAAAGACTAATAATAACTCATAATCCTTCATAACTAATCCTTAAAAGAGTAAGGTCAACGCATAATCTACGCGAGAGAATTTCAAATCAGATACAGACGAAAACATTTAATGAATATGAATATATCCCATGTTTTCATGATTCAAGTACGCATTCGAAAGCTCCTCGGATCGTTACCCAGGTCATTCAAATGAAATCTAATCAAAAGAAATGATAGGGACGTCGATACATCCAGTCGGGTATCAACACTCGGTAATCAGATACTTTTTCAAAGAATCTCACCACGGGAGAATTGGACAAGAAAGAATTGTCAATTATCAAATAAGACAATTTCTATAGATGAGTAAATTCGACTCAAAATAATAGATGCTATAGGCACATATGTAGGTGTCCCTAACACTATGTCCTTATTTTTCACTTCTTGCAGATCTCATAAATTTTAATCTTTCATAATCTTCAAAGAAAATTTAGTGTTTATTAATAATTTCATGGTGACTACTAATCAGCCTTGCATGGTCACTTCCAAATTGTATGTAGGCGCGCAACTATATACAATTTCAAGATTAACGATGCAATACTCAGTTCGTCAAAATTTTATCATCATGTTTATAATAAAAACATTTTCATGCTTAATTCTTAAATAAGAATCAAAAATAAATTTACAAAGATTTTCTTTGTTATGAAAACAATTAAGTTTTCCAAGGTGTTTTATAAACAACTTCATTTCGATAACGATTATTTTTAAGTCTCACTTTAAATAATCCATATAGTGATGAAAACCCATTTTTTTCAAGGGATACTGTTTTAACTTATAAAAACAATTAGTGATCTGCAAAAGAGTGATGAAAAGTTGTTCACCAAGAGCTATCTACAATATAATAGGAAATGAGCTTAGCCAATTAATCATGAGGTTCATGACCTCGATGGCACTCAAAAAGAATAATCCACAACGTAACTCAAATCGAGGTGAGTACTTGTTCAATGGTTGCATCACTAATGCGAGCATTAGGAAGAAGCAAGAAAAGATAGATAGCATCGATACATGTAGGATTTAGCAATCAAAGGTAGTCTTCTCATTAATCACAAACAAGTCTAAATTGTACCGTAACACATTACGTGTCACTATGTCATGCAATTCCAAGAACTCATCCTACCAACTGATGTCTCAGTTAAGTTAGGGATTATTTTTAGAAGATACCACAATGAATACTAATCTACAAGAGTCATTAGGTGTTCCACCTGTCCCGAAAGATCCATCGGTCTCGATTCAGAAGAAGATTTCTTCAATTTATTTCTTAGACACTAGGCATCCTCATCATTGGACAATGGCCTAGGAACAACACTTAACACAAACCAACAATCAATTAAAACCTTATAATTCAATCACAGAACTTAATGACTTCCTCTTAACAATCTTATATTCCATACAGGTTAAGTTTTATTTACTTCAAGTTTCAATTAACTTATACTCAATGCGATATCATACGTCATTCTCCAACACGTTCAACGTTATTCTTAGACCTTAATAGGGCAATAAAAGCTCGATATGTAAAACACTTAATTTCCAATCCTATAGCTCTTTCAACAATAGTTATCAAATGAGTCACTAGTATGAGATGACTCATACATTCAATTAGACTTCTCGCAGAAGGTACTAGTGCCATGAGGCTTTTGGGTAATGGTTCCAATGACAGCCTCAAGTGCAACATTCAACCTTTCGATTTCAATTTAAGAATTGGGTGACAACGAATCAGATGACACATTTCCAGGTGGTAACGTTTTGTCAAACTTCACTCTATAAGGAAAGATCGTCATGACATCGATATCAGATTTAATCTCGCCAATTCTTCTTCAATATCACAATCAACTAATATCTACATTTCTACGAATATCAACCATTTTGTTGGGATCATAATTATCCATAACTTGGTTTAGATATAGGATAGCTAGAATTCCTACGGGAATAGCTTCGATTAATTTGCTAGGGAAGTTAGGGTTTCTTGTGACAATCTACGTCGTATAAATATCTCGTATAAATATAGAAATAATCATCAAACAATCATGTAATCAAATTACATCATATATATATATATATATATATATATATATATATATATATATATATATATATATATATATATATATATATATATATATATATATATATATATATATATATTTAAATAACACTTCTCAGTCTGGCCTTGTCGGTAACTCGGGAATTCTTCGGCACCGTTATAGTCAAAAGATTTTTAGACATTTTTAGAAAAATGTTTATAGTTAAAAGATTTTGAAATTTTTTATTCAAAACCTTGGTTTTAAAAATCTTTCGTTCTCTATAACGAGAGCTCTGGTACCAAACTGTAACACCCCCAAATTTATACAACTCAATACAGCGGAAGACTCGGTGTTACGGGATAGCACATTACTCACATCATAGACAACGCGTAAAAACCGCGTCGTTTATTAATAAAGCATTTCCATTCATAAATATCAGATTTACATAGGTCCCAAGTCATATTATTTCATACAATTTTACAAAGCATTTGAATGGAAAGTTGTTAATTAAGTGCGGGCCATGAATTCTTGTTGTCTTCCCGAGAATTACCTTCAAGTACCTGAGATAAAACATGTTAAAAAAAAAGGTCAGCGATAACGCCGAGTGAATTCATAGAGTTTAATAAAATCCATCAATATAACATCGGTATAAAATTATTACCGAAAATCATTTTGTACAAATCATTGTAATAGGCCATAAAATAGCCAAAGTCATTTTATACAAATCCTTATCAAAATCATAATATAGGCTTTCGCCTTCAAAACCATTATACAAACCAATGTCGTAAAAATATCATACAATACGTTTTATAACGTCGTGTAGAGTTAAATAAAAACCGTTATATGAATATGGTTATATAAAACCAAAACACAAACATAATATCAATAATATGACCTCATATTGATAGTCAGGTAATATATTGTAATTCGGTGCGTATAGCAGTATTTCGTTAATTGGATTATTATAAGCCGCATGACATTGTTACCTTACTACAACAAACAACGGGTAGCTAGCCCGAAACTCAATTTGCCCATCTAAATTAGTGTGTCGTCACAATAATCACGCTTGTGTAAATCTTCTCATACATAAATTCGCTTACCAATCAATGTAGCACGACAGGGATCAACCGTCAAGGCGCGAACTGGGGTGATCGTCCCCAAATAGTACTATTATATGCATAAACGTCTACCAAATCCCGGTAGTTCACAATTCATGCTAATGGGACTTTTAGTGACATAACATAAATTTAATAATCCATTTCATTTCATTTATCGGGTCATATATTCATTCATCGGGTCATACAATCATTCGGGTCCAAATCAATAAACAAACAATCAGGACAAATGGTGTCCTATTTTATCAAAACTAACATGTTATCTCCCTCGCGGGTTTATAAAACATTTCATAAAAACATTTAAAAGAGTACGAGGCTATGAACTCACGTTGATGTGGGAAAGCGGGTTATCGGCAATTCGGATGGACGGTACGTGCTTCAATCACAGAAACCTAGACAAATAATACTCGTCTTAGACTCATGTCCAATGAATTTATAAAAATAAAAATATGTATACATATGATGATTATATATATATGATGATCAAGTGGGTTTACATATTCTCATTTACTCATTTTAGTGTTATGTGTTGATAACTTTTATACTAGTTTACTAGTTTTACCTATTTACATATTTTAAGTCCGATAAACTTATTATAAGTTCTTTAACTTGTATTAATATATTTTATACTTGTATTATCAGTATTTATACTTTACATGTTGGGCCCAAATGGTTTAAGCCCAATAAATAAGTTTATAAGTGTTTTAGCCCATTTTGTTGTATTATTAGTCCAATAACGTTAACTTAGCCCGTTAATGTCCGTATGTTTTATAGTTCGGGTTTTATCTGTTTTTACTTGTATTAGATACTTATATATCATTATATAACTTTTAAAAACTTTACATTAGACGGGTCCAACCGTCTAAGTTTTATTTAACAAAAACGTTAATTTTATAGTAATAGCCGAAAAAGTCGTAAAAATCATATTTATAGTTTTATAACTTATAAAACTTATCAAACTACCATTTTTATAAAATGTCCATTTATTTATCCTTATACATATTTATATAAATGTATTATATAATTTAGTGGGTTTTAATTCACATTTTATACTATTTTTATTTGAGTGCTTATATAATACTATTATACTTTAATTTCCTAAAAATCTGATTTTTACTATCATGTTCACCAAAAAAGTCATATCTAGAGTTCTATATTGAGATAGAAGCCCAAATTTTTAAGGCATAAACTACATGATATGTGCTCCATTTAACTCTACTATGGCTACTGTTGAATCAGCCTCTAAGTATTATATAAAAATCGTCCAAAACTGTGTACTCAGATTTGTACTCTAAACTTGTTTTGATCATATCTCACTCATCCTAATAATTCCATTGCATGGCCAACTCTCACATGTGTATGACATCTAACACTTACTGTAAATTGATTCCACCATGCAATTTTATCAGTTCATAACTTGGTTACTTACTGTTTTTATACAGCCAACAATTTAAGAAAGATTTTAGCCTTGTTTCTTATGGTTTTGAATCTTTTTAATCATATTTATCAACACTTGATCCCCACACAACATTTTTATCATCATATATTCATCATATACATATACAATAAGAAAGAAAATACATGATTACATAATCAAAATAACAAGAGGATGGGGAGAACAATATTTATACCACCAAAGTGATGAAATGATGAGTTTTTGATGAACAAGGTTTGGTTCCTTGTTACCAAACCTTCAACTTGGAAAATGAACTCCTTGAGATCTTCATATGCATGAATACCTTCCTGAAAATCAGCCCTTGATCTCCATGTAAACTCCTTGCTAGTTGTTAAAATCACCTCCAATCATCATCTTTTCAAAAGGTTATCAACATATGTTGAATATAGATGAAGTTTATGGTTAAATTGATGACGATGATGGGTGATTTGGGGTGGTGTTTGGACGTTCACCATGAGAGAGGAAGGATGAAAGAGTGGTTTGCATGTGGTGTGTGTGAAAAATGGTTTGTAGCTAGTAGTTTTGATGTTGGTATTGCTTACAAGTTAAGCTAGAGTTAACAAGTGTTACTCATGGCTTATAATTTTGACACCTAATAGTGTTTGTGGAGACTTGTTAACCATCCCATGTGTGGGGGTGGGACATGTTTATCTTGTCTCATCCCCATTTAATTACGGGTACTCCACGATTCTAGTGTTTATTATTTAGTGTCGTTGTACTCTATTTGTCTTTAAGATCATTCCTTGTTGATCGATGATAATAGTTTCCTTTGATCCTTATAATGATTGTGAATCCTTGTATTGATAATGTGTATACATTTGATGATTGATTTTGTACATGATATGACTATACCATGAATACAATTTACTCATTCATTTTATCTTCTCTTTGTGATATGACTGAATCATGCCACCTAGGAGAATGACAAATGATGCCATTGCAAGGCTAGTTGCTGAAGAGGTTGCGAAAGCATTAGCTGCGGATAGAGCTGCATGTGTTAACACTGAAGGAGCAGGTGGCTCTGGAGGTGCGGGTGCTGAAGGTGAAGGTGAACCTGCGGGACCAGAAGCTGCTGGGGCAGGTGTAGCTGAGAATCCTGCAGATGAGGTTGCTCCGGCTACTGTTGCGGTTAAAGAATGTACTTTTGCTGGATACATGAAGTGTGGACCTACTACATTTCAAGGAACTGGTGGAGCACTGGAATTATTTAGGTGGATTGAGAAAACAGAAACAACATTTGAGATTAGTGATTGCTCAGAAAGGAACAAGGTTAAGTTCGCAGTTGCTACTTTCAAGGATCGAGCTTTAAGCTGGTGGAAGACTCAAGTTGCTATAGTTGGTTTAGAAGCTGCAAACAGGAAACCTTGGGATGAAGTTAAAAGGTTGTTGAAAGAGGAGTTCTGTCCAGAAGAAGAGTTATCTGCTTTGGAGGATGAGTTGAGGCACCTGAACTGAAAGATAACAACATTGCTGCATACACTAGCCGATTCAATGAGTTGGTTTTGTTGTGTCCAGATGCTTTTGCTACTGAGAAGAAAAAGATGGACCAATACATCAAAGGGCTGCCTGGGTACATTAAAGGTAAGACAACTTCATCTCGACCCAAGAACTTTGTTGAGACTGTAAGAATGGCACATACACTCATGGGGCAGAAGGTTCAAGATAGGGCTGAGAAAGCTGTTGAGACTAGTAAAAGGAAATGGGAGAATTCGCAGAGTGGTAATCAAGGTAGTAACCGCCATAGGCAGTACAATCAGAAGAGAAATGATGGGGCTAGAGGTGCGACTAACAAGAATGGTAATGCTGACCAAGGGGGACCAGCTCTGAAATGTAAGAGTTGTGGTGCTTGTCACTTTGGTAATTGTCCACCGAGGTGCACTAAGTGTGGAAAGGTTGGTCATGTTGTGGAGAAATGTAAGACAAGGGTCCCTACTACTGGAGCGAATGCTATTCCGATCACGACTTGTTTTGAATGTGGAGAACGTGATCATCTTTGTCCTCAATGTCCGAAGTGGAAGAACAAGAAAGCAGGTGAAGTTGCTGGGGCAGTTTATGTTGTTAAGGATGCTGATCAGGCACAAGGTCCAAATGTGGTGACGGGTACGTTCTTACTCAACCATCGTTATGCTAGTGTGTTGTTTGACTCAGGATCTGATAGGAGCTTTATAAGCACTTCCTTTAGTCGTTTAATTGATGTTGAGCCAACAAGCCTAAATGCTAGTTATGAGGTCGAGTTAGCTGATGGACAATTAGTTAGTACTACCACTATATTTAAGAAGTGTCCTTTGAAATTAGCAAATCACTTGTTTGAAATTGATTTGATGCCGATTGAGTTGGGTTCGTTTGATGTGATTATTGTTATGGATTGGTTGGTTGCTCATGATGCGGTAATTGTATGTGGGGAGAAAGTTGTTCACATACCGGTTAAGGGTAAGGTGTTAGTTGTCGGTAGATCTCGTCTGATGGTGATATCTTGTATCAAGGCGAAGAAATATGTAGAAAGAGGTTGTCACATGTTCTTGGCTCAAGTAGTGGAGAAAGAGCTACCGGTTAGGCGTGTGGAAGATGTTCCGGTTATTCGTGATTTTCCTAAAGTATTACCCGATGAATTTCCAGGGCTGCCGCCTCAGCGAGAAGTCGAATTCAAGATTGATCTAGTGTCGGGAGCTGCACCGGTGGCGCGTGCACCTTATCGTTTGGCACCGTCTGAGTTGAAGGAGTTGGCAGATCAGTTGAAGGAGGTAATGGAGAAGGGGTTCATTAGACCAAGTTCGTCACCTTGGGGAGCTCCAGTATTGTTCGTGAAGAAGAAGGACGGATCGTTCAGAATGTGCATAGACTATTGAGAGTTGAACAAGTTAACTATTAAAAATCGTTATCCACTTCCTAGGATCGATGATTTGTTCGATCAACTTCAAGGTTTGTGTGTGTACTCGAAGATCGACTTGAGGTCGGGTTATCATCAACTTCGTGTTAAAGAGGAGGATATACCTATTACAGCTTTTCGGACGCGTTATGGACACTTTGAATTTCAAGTGATGCCGTTTGGGTTAACTAACGCACCTGCGGTATTCATGGACTTGATGAATCGTGTGTGTAAACCTTACCTCGACAAGTTTGTGATTGTATTTATCGACGATATCCTGATTTATTCCAAAAGTCGGGAGGAGCATGAAAGTCATTTGAAGATTATTTTGGAGTTGTTGAAGAAGGAGAAGTTGTATGCGAAATTCTCCAAGTGTGATTTTTTGTTGGATTCAGTCCAATTCCTTGGGCACGTGATCGATAGTAGCGGTGTTCATGTTGATCCTTCCAAAATTGAAGCTATTAGAGATTGGGATAGGCCTACGACCCCGACTGAAGTTAGACAATTCTTGGGATTAGCTGGATACTACCGGTGATTCATGGAATGGTTCTCTTTAATTTCTAAACCTCTTACTAGACTTACCGAGAAAAACAAGAAGTCTGAGTGGGGTTCAGAAGAAGAAGAAGCATTCCAAACTTTGAAGCGGAAGCTGTGTTCTGCACCAATTTTGGCTTTGCCCGACGGAGCTGAAGACTTTGTGGTATATTGTGACGCATCACGTAAGGGTTTTGGTGCTGTGTTGATGCAAAGGGAGAAATTGATCGCATATGCATCTCGTCAATTGAGGAAGCATGAGGAGAATTATACTACACATGATTTGGAATTAGGAGCTGTTGTCTTTGCTCTTAGACTTTGGAGACACTATCTCTACGGTACAAAGAGTTGGTATATACCGATCATAAAAGCCTGCAACATATTCTAGATCAGAAGGAGCTCAATATGAGGCAGAGAAGATGGGTAGAATTGTTGAGTGATTACGACATTCAAATTTGCTATCATCCCGGCAAGGCGAATGTAGTTGCCGATGCACTTAGTAGCAAGGACAGAGAAATAACCAAAAGGGTTAGAGCTTTAGCCATGAAAACTTATTCTGATTTATCTAATTGAATACTTAAAGCTCAAACTAAGGCGATGGAGGAAGAGAATGTAAGAGATGAAGACTTGGGTAGAAGGATGACACCTATATTCGAAATTCGTGATGACGGAATTCGGTATTTCGAGAATCGTGTGTGGTTACCGGTGTATGGAGGACTGGCAGATCTAATAATGCACGAATCTCATAAGTCTAAATATTCGATTCACCCAGGATCGGATAAAATGTACCAAGACTTGAAGAAATGTTACTGGTGGCCGAATATGAAGGCTAACATTGCTACTTATGTTAGTAAATGCTTGACGTGTGCTAAGGTGAAGTTTGAGCACAAGAGACCTTCGGGTTTACTGCAACAACCTGAAATTCCAGAATGGAAATGGGAGAAGATCACTATGGACTTTGTTTTGGGACTTCCGAGAACTTCTAGTGGTTATGATACGATTTGGGTGATTGTTGATCGGTTGACTAAGTCGGCTCATTTCTTGCCGATGAAGAAAACTGATGACTTAGACAAACTTACTCGGTTGTATTTGAAGGAAGTTGTTTGTAGATATGGAGTTCCTTTGTCAATTATTTCTGATCGAGATAGTCGGTTCACATCTGAGTTTTGGAAATCGCTTCAACGAGCTTTGGGGACTCAGTTGGATATGAGCAGTGCGTATCATCCGGAAACGGACGGACAAAGTGAAAGGACTATTCAGACCTTGGAGGATATGTTACGAGCGTGTGTAATAGACTTTGGAGGTAGTTGGGATCGACACTTACCTTTGGTGGAGTTCTCATACAACAACAGTTATCATGCAAGTATTAAGGCTGCGCCTTTTGAAGCACTTTACAGGCGAAAGTGTAGATCACCAGTTGGTTGGTGTGAGGTTGGAGAAAGTCAGTTGACGGGTCCTGAATTGATTAGAGAAACAACTGAGAAGATCGTGTAAATCAAGAATCGTTTATTAACAACTCGTAGTAGGCAGAAGAGCTATGCGGATAAGAGGAGAAAACCATTGGAATTCGATATTGGCGATATGGTTATGTTGAAAGTATCACCTTGGAAAGGAGTAATTCGATTTGGCAAGCGAGGAAAGCTTAGTCCACGCTATATTGGTCCATTCAAGATTATTGATCGAGTTGGTCCCGTGTCATATAAGTTGGAATTGCCAGAGAAGTTAAGTGCTATTCACAATACTTTTCACGTTTCTAATCTTAAGAGGTGTTTGGCGGACGAGAATTTGATAATTCCACTTGAGGAGATTCAACTGGACGACAAGCTGCATTTTATTGAAGAACCGGTGGGTTATGGATCGAGAGGTGAAACGACTTAAGCAAAGTCGGATCCCGATAGTGAAAGTGCGATGGAATTCCCGACGTGGACCCGAATACACTTGGGAGCGAGAGGACTACTTCAAGAGCAAGTACCCACATTTATTCGTAGACGGACCTAAGGAGAAGTAAGCCCCGGGACGGTGCTCTCCTAAGGCGGTGAGGATGCAAAACCCACAAAATAAGGTCATTACTTAATTCTTACTTTTCAAATATTTTTGAAGTATTATATAAGATTAAATATTATTACGTTTAACGGTTTAAGTTGAAATCGATATTAAATATTTTATTTTAATATTTTGACGAGCAACGAGGACTACTAGTGATCGCGATACCGACGGATGCCCATAATTTTATATTTCATTATCGATCGTTTCGATATTTAATATTTTCGACTATATCGTTTTAATTACGTATCGAGTCGTTTTATTATTATTATTTTTCGTGTGCGTTTAAACTTTTAAGTATTTTTACGAAACCCGAATCCCGTAAATATTTTCAAAATTGACTAGTAATTATTTCCCACCTTTTAACTAATTATTTACAATTCTAGCCAAACTTTTGCCAAATTGCAATTTGGTCCCTACCGCACTAAATAAAATTTTAAAACAAACACACACTTTATTTTTTTTATTTACTTCCAAAAATTCATACTCTCTCTCCTTCTTCTTGTTTTTGCCGAAACCCCATCCAACCCCCCAAACCCATTCATTTTTCAAATTATCTTGAGTTTGAGGTTGATTCTAGCTAAACCAAGCATAGACCCATCTCTATTTTTGATCAAGGATCATATAGGTATAAAAATTTTACACATGCAAGCACTTTTTAATTTCTTGATGTTGGTAGGTGGAAGCCATGGTTATGCATGGTGTTTTTAGCATGATCCATGGTGGTTCTTGCTAGAAATCTTGTTAAAAACTATATTTTGATCCAAAGATTTTTATTTTTGTTATGATTTTGATGTTATGGTGGATGTATGATGATGTTAGAGTATAAGAATGAACATTTCTATGGTTGGTTGTGGTCAAAAAGTTGATTTTGTACAAGATTTTGGTACCCATTTTATAGTAGTAGGTAAACTGAAAAATTCGAATTTTTATGTTTTGAAAATGACTTAACTTATAGCCTAGGGTTGTAGATAATTTCCTTAGCTTCGATTTGATATAAGGTAGAGCTTCTAGCTTAAAACGAGCGCGAAGTTATGATGTTTTGAATAATCGTGTACCGGGAGACGAGTATCGACACTACATATAGTTGTTGTCGATATTTGGATCGAATCTCGGGGACTCTAAATGGATGTTTTAAAATGTGTAACCTACTGATAATGAGGTGTTTATTTATTAGGTTGAGTTTACTTTAAAACCCGAGTGTCGTTTTGTAAACGGAGTCGTTTAAATAAGTTAAAACGGTTGTATGAAAAATTAACGTAAATCTGTCCGGATTTTGTGGTTTGAAAATGAGTCGAGTAAAGGACTTTAAAAGTAATTTCATTTGATAAACTTGTAGGAGGACTTTCTATATATAGTAAGTTAGTTTATCGAGTCGTTTCATAAACGGTTGACAAGTTTAAAAGGGGTAAATAAGCTAGTACATGTAGTATGTACCGGCGGATTTTGTTAAAAGTATAAAATGGTTAAGTAAATGAGTAGTAAAGTATAATTAAGTTATTTATATCGTTTACTCTCGAGTGTATTGTGGTTTTTTTTATTTTGAGTTTGACGTTGTTATGTATGAATTATTTCTCGAGTCTATTATTAAAGTACGCACCTTATTTGCTAGGTTGCGGTTATCGTGATTATCGGGCATCTACTATCGTCGGCGATTGTCTTCAACTACAATAAGTACTAAGGTGAGTCTATAGCCTCGTTTGAGCTCATTCAAATATTTTAAAACCCGCGAGGGGGAATACATGTTTTGTAAACTTAGAACACAAGATTTTTATGGTATGCTTGTCCCTTTATGAATGGACCCGTGGTTGCCTTTAAATTGCATTAAGTGATTGCCTTTGTTAAAGCCCCAATTATGGATCGTTATAACCTATGATGGGTTAACCGCTAGTACAATTAATAGATCTATGGGGGAAGCCGCCCGGTTCAGTTTTTGTGCACTTGTCATAGAAGCTTAGGCCCGACCTCCACACTGTTTGAACATATTGTATTGAGAAGTCAGGTATACGGCAATGTACCAATAATCTGGCGGTAACCGACAATTAATAAATCTCCTGTCTTATCAGACCTCTAAAGGGAGTGTCTAAGGGCTCGGTTCCATGAGCTTATTGCAATTTATGCTATATACAATTATTATTGTTGATGCAAATTATTATTTGATGCTTGTTGCCTTCAAGTATGCCACAAACTTAAAATGTTTTCTTGTGTTCAAAATGATTAAATAAACCTATAGATTCACTCGGCATTTTTGCTGATGATTTTCTCACATGTATTTCAGGTAATCAGGAAGGCTGAAGCTTGGAAGCCACGGGAATGAATGTTGTGCACTACTTTGTATATAAACTCTTTGAATGTTTGTCGTTCCTTTTGTTCAAAACAATTTAAATCTTTTGTTTTGGTTGTACTTTGGTTACGATGTCTTGGGACTACGCTACTCTGACAAATGTTTTAGGAACGATAAATCTAAAACGTCTCTTTTCGAGTCGTTCTTTATAAATTATGTGTTATTGTATCATTGTTTAGCACCCAAAGATGTATTCCGTTGCGTGTAAATTTGGGGGTGTTAAACCAGACTAGTAAAAAAGGGAGTTTCTCTTGAGTTTCCCAAAGATATGGATCCATTACATCCAAGTGAAGCTGTCATAAGAAAGAGCCTCAAGCTCTCACCATTAGAAGCTTCAGATATGGTACAAGTGTTACCACTTGATTCCAGAAACCCAATTGTAAGCTATTAAGAAGATGAATGTGGGTTTTAGAAGATTAGCAGGTATGGAAAAGGGGTTCACACTTTTACCACCCTTATATCTTTGTTTGCAAGTTTTGACAGAGAAGACTTGGTAGACTTATGGAGGTTATTAGAAGCCAAGTATGTGACTGAAGCACCAACTTCAGTCAATGGAATAAAACTGTGGTCAACATTCAAGAGAATGTGTGGACCAATTGATGAAGATCCTGCTATTTGGAAGGATCTTGAAGATGATCTCAATGGTCTTCAATGGAGGTTGTACTCAGCTGCTGGTGTTTATTATTTGAGTTCTACAAAGTTTGCTGAGTATCTACATGTGGATGGTCAGTACTTCATGTCCAAGGAAGTCTTGGAGAAGATGAAGAACACTCAGCTGGAAATTGATTATTCAAGTGACGTGGCAAAAGACTTGATCAGATTTATTTATTACCAATATGAGAAGGTTTGTAAGATTCCTCCTAGTCCTTAATGTTTATTAAGAAACTTGATCACTAGAGTAGATATCAAGTTTAGGGGAGGATTGTTGGGAATAAATTATAGCCAGTCTACTTGAGCGCTGACAAGAGTAAAACAAGCGTTGACAGGAGTAATACAAACGCTGACAGCTCAAGCGTTGACAAGACAAAGTCAAGCGTTGATACATTCAAGACAAGCACTGATGGAAGGATATACTCTACGCGTTTATTGTATTCTAGATTACTTCTAGTAAAGATAGGAACAACAATGTATTTTCTATATTTATCTTTACCTAGAATAGTTGATACGTAGATTATTGTACAAGGCTTCTTATGTCTATAAAAGAAGACCTTTAGGTTATTGTTCTAGATAAGTTTTCATACGTAAACTACTTTCATTGTAAGCAAGTTTGATATCATTAATCAAAGTGAAAGTTTGTTTATATCTTGTGTGTTCTTGTTTAAGTGTTAATTTCGCATAACACTTAGATTGTCATATACATATACAAAGGTTTCTCTAAGTGTATCACTTGATCTAATCTCGTATACATAAAGCTAAATTGATCTAAGTTTGGGATCAACAAAATGGGCCTTCAAAACATTGATTGGGCTTAAATACATTTTTAAGTCCATTAATTATTTAAATGGGCCTAAGCATAATCTTAAGTCCATTAGGATACTAAGATTTGTCAAATGGGCTTATTGGGTCCATTAAGTCTTAGGCTTATGTTGTCTGGGCTTGATTAGTCCATGAAAACTACTTTTTCATTTTATATAAGTATTAATCTAGGATTTTCTTATAAGCTTATACATATTTAGTTTTAAACCTTAATAAAAGAATAAAACTCATAGTTTGTTTTATTTGATGTACCAAATGAGATCTAGATGTGTTACAAGGTTGCATGGGAGTCATAAGCTCTAATATGAGCATATAACTCACGGCTATAATTAACTATAGCTTATTAAGATGAGTCAAAACTTGTTTTAAGGTTACATGTACTTATAAGTGTCCCCAAAATAAGATCTAGCTATGTACAAATCAAGAAACCAAGTCATAAGTCCATACATATATACATATAGCCCAAGGCTATAATTTTAAATCTTAGTGTTTCCAAGATGAACTTTTTAGCTAGTTTTATGTCTTGTAAATATTTATTAAAATACAACATGATTATCTAGGCTTCTTGCATGTTTCCAACGTTATCACAAATCCAAGAAAAACAACATATAGCCCACGACTATATTGTTTTTCCCCAAATGTTACCATATGATTTTTAAGTTAGTTTTATGTTTATCATGTTAAGTTTAACTATTGACACTAGATCTAGGTTTTATATAAGCATGCATGTCCATTTAAAGTCCATCCAAGAACATATATAACCCACGGCTAGATTTGTACACATAAATCATTCTAGTGATTTTTAGTGGTCCATTTTATATGTAATAATACATATTCCATCATTTAAAACATAGTACATAAATCATTAGTGTCCATTAAATCTTGTCGTGACCTTTAAGGTCATGGTCTTTCATGGTTTTTGAGTTACACATGTTCACTTATGACATCTATGATTATTAGCTTAACCAAAATCTCAAAAGTGAGATTTATAACCCACAGTTTTATTTAAATTCACAAAATGATTCATATGATTTTAAATCAAGTTAAAACATAGAATACTAGTCATAGGTTTCTTTATTAAAAAGATTTTAACCATGACTAATTGTATTCTATTATATGCCGTGACCTAGATGGTCAAGGTTTTATCAAATCTTGATTTTTAACAAAGTTATTACATGTGTTTATAGAAGGATGATGATGCATGCAAGTAAAAATGGAGAAGCATAAGGAGTATACCTTTCTTGCTTAAAGTTACCAAGGAAGATCTAGATGACAAAGGTGATTAGAGATCTAATCTTGTTGATTAAAACCCTAACTATAAACCAAGTCGTGACACTTAAGGTTTCGGCTAGGGCTTGTTAGAATGATTCCAAAGATGATGATGCTACTAAATGATTAGTAGTTAAGATGGGACAAAGATCTAGTAGATTTAATGTACTATCTTAGATGTTTGTGGCTTAAAGCCGAATCATTTGAGAGAGAAAGTAGATGAGGGAATGAGATTTGATTGCATGAGAATGTATGTGTGTGTTTTTTGGCTTAAAGGGGAAAGAGAAAGCAAAGGCAAAAGGCATGATTTCCTTGGTAAGAACACTTGTGCCAAGTGTAGGCTCTTGTGTTTCAAAAGCATCTCTTCTCCTTCCACATATGCATGTGTGCCGTGTATAGGTAGCCAAAGGGGTAGTGGGTTTTGGCTTGGGCTTATGTTGGGCTAGCACACAAAGAGGAGGCTATCTTGGGCTAGTCCAAGATGATGCAAGTATGCCCATAGCATGCATACATATATACACGTTTGCATTTATAATGTGTAGCATGTTTTCCAAATTTGATTAAGTGTTGTGTATACTTAGTTTGTTATACATTTCATTACTTGTTCTCCTAGTTTTAAGTACATGGTTTAAGTTATGTGACTTATTACAATAGAAAAAGATTGTAGAAGTATAAGTACATAATGGACAAGTTCACGCACATCTTATAGAAATATAACACATGAGAGACTGTTCTAGGGTTATTGGGTGAAACTTTATTACATTAAATCATGGTAAAATCATGTATTTTACAGCACCACCCCGTTATTTTAGATTTGTCCTCAAAGCAACTAAAAACGTAGTTATCTTTTAAGTGAAAAGGGATGTTCTAAGTTTATGGTTCATCTCGGACACTCTCAGGAACGAATGATTACATCAATGCGAAGTGGTTTATATCTAGGTTACCTTTATACTTCCGGTTAGGCAGTAATGGAGGCTTCTGCAACTACGGGTGGACAGAAAGCGATGCAAAGAGATCTTTATCTAGGTCACACTATACATCTGATTGAGCAGTAATGGAGACTGCTGCTATGGATGGATAGAAAGTAATGCAAAGAGATCTTTATCTGGGTCGCACTATTTATCCGATTGAGCAGTAATGGAGACTGCTGCTATGGATGGATAGAATGTAATGCAAATAGATCTTTATCCAGGTCGCACTATTCATCTGATTGAGCTGTAATGGAGACTGCTGCTATTGATGGATAGAAAGCAATGCAAAAAGATTTTTATCCGGTTCTCATTATTCATCCGATTGAGCAATGATGGAGACTACTGCTATGGATGGATAGAAAGCAATGAAAAGAGATCTTTATCCGGTTCGCACTATTCCTCCGATTGAGCAGTAATGGAGACTACTGTTATGGATGGATAGAAAGGAATGCAAAGAGATCTTTATCCGGGTCGTACTATTCATCCGATTGAGCAGCAATGGAGACTGCTGCTATGGATGGATAGAAAGCAATGCAAAGAGATCTTTATCCGGGTCACACTATTCATCCGATTGAGCAGTAATGGAGACTGGTGCTATGGATGGATAGAAAGCATTGTAAAGAAATCTTTATCTGGGTCGCACTATTCATCCGATTGAGCAGTAATGGAGACTGCTCCTATGGATGGATAGAAAGCATTGCAAAGAGATCTTTAATTGGGTCGCACTATTCATCTGATTGAGCAGTAACGGAGACTGCTGCTATAGATGGATAGATGTGGGCTTCTCAACGGGGGTCACAGTTACGTCCTTCCAAGAGCTGGGAGAGGAACCATGATGTTGTGGATTTGGTTTGGAGGGAAAATCCACTGCAAATGGGTTCTGGAATGAGGAGGACAACTACCATGTTTTATATTCTGGGAAGGCTGGGGATGCATTACTTCTGCATCCTTTTCACTGGTGAGATGTATGTTATATCTCCACACCCGATGGTGAAAAAAATGGGGGGTTGAAGGTAAAATAAAATAAAAAGAGCATTTCAACTAGAACCCCTTCTTTGTCAACAACTATACGCGGAAGACTTGCTGCTATACCTCGAGCTTGTGGGATACAAACATTAGTTAATAGTACTAAAGCTTCTACCCGGTTGAGAGGTTAAGATTATTGTTGATGGCGATTGGGTAGGAAGTTGGAAAGAACCTGCTTCATTCATAGCGGGGCTGGGCGAAAGGGGCGCAGAAAAGAAGTACCTCAAATGGTGGAAATAAAAGAAGATACTAAGAATAAAGAAGTACGCGCCTTGCGGGGTGCTGCAAAAAGGGTCATGCATCCACTATCTCTGGTTCAAAATTCGCACGAATTTTGACTTATAAGAAGAGGAAGTTACACCTCACAGGGTTTGGTGGATGATTGTATTGTCGATCTAATTGGACCCGAAGAGGAATAGGTATGTCCAAAAGCATGGGGCATTCAACATCTCTTTCCGAGCGATGTCGAACACAACCCTACAAAATACACCCATTGTGAGTTGTACAAGTCTTCTAGGTTTAGAGTTGAATACCTCGTCTCTTAGGGAGAAACAGGTTAGGAAGATGGGGCATCCTTTAACCAAGTATTTCTAGATTTTGGGTGCAAGAAATGACACAAAGTCTAGTGTTTATTATATCGAGGTTACTGTTGCCTCGTATAATCAAGGTTTCATCTCCCCAAGGTATATGAACCAGTTTTTGATCACGTAAGATATCTACATGATACTTTGCTAGCCAATCCATGCCAATGATGACATCAAAGCTACCAAGACTAACTGGAATCAGATCGATGTTAAACGGGTGATTGGAAAGGTTTCAGGTACAACCTCGAATGATGGTGTCAACCGTCACAACTTTTCCGTCGGCAAGTTCTACAGTATAGTATGGGTCTAAAACTGATGGAGTGATTTCCAATACTTTACTAAATTCAGTAGATATAAAGCTTCGGTCTTATCCGGTGTCAAACAAGACAGATGCATATCGTTGGTTTAGTAAAAACGTACCGGTGACGATGTTGGAATCTGGATTGGCTTGGGCATTGCCAATCATGTACACTTGCGAGGAAGTTCCCTTGTTGTCCTTCTTTTGGTTGGCCAACTTGGGACAGTCGGGTCTCACGTGCCCAGGGGTTCCACATTCGTAACATACTACAGCTCTCTTTGGTCCAGTGTTGCTTCCACCTGTGGGGTTTCAGTTTCCCTGTTGCCCACTTCCACTCCCACGAGTATTGGACTTGCCTTTGTTGCTGTTTTCGGGGTTGTTATTGGGTTGAACCGGGGTAACAACATTTGCTTGACATTCACGAAAAAAGTGGCCTTGTTGGCCGCACTTGTTGCATCCTGGCATTATCCTCCAGCAACATGATGATAGTTGCACTTTGAACACTTAGGCTTGGATCCTGAGTAGTCTTGGTGCGGGTTGTAGGAGTGGTATCATCAGCTTGCCCAACGTTTTGTATTTTATAGGACTAATGGTGCTGGCTATGAGAGCTTTCATCTGACTTTCTCTTGTTATCCGTTTACTTTTCAGA
The DNA here is from genome assembly GCA_025667525.1 of Glebionis coronaria. NCBI lineage: Eukaryota > Viridiplantae > Streptophyta > Magnoliopsida > Asterales > Asteraceae > Glebionis > Glebionis coronaria. The sequence goes on from CM046876.1 coordinate 219,271,378, forward strand.
CAGATTACGGGCACGCTTGTTGATCTGCTTAGTCGCAAATTCCATAGCACCTTCAATGATAGTGGGTCGTGAAGCTAGCACACTGTCATGGATGTTGTCAGGGAGTCCGATGACATACTTCTCAATCTTGTCGCTCCTTTGGGGGAACATTCTATGCACATCAAGCTTAACTCTTGAAATCTTTAGTTATACTAAAGGATATCATTGTTCTTACACTTTAGATCCCACATCTTTATTTCCAACTTCTTCATTTCTCCTCTAGGACAGTACTTCTCAGTCATCCTCTCTTTGAGGTTGGCCTAAGTGACAGTATAAGCAGTGTCATGTACAAGGGTAGTGACCACAGAGTTCCACCAGGTAAGGGCGCTCTCGAGTAGTGTGCATGTAGCAAACTTAACTCTATTCTCGTCAGCACAACCGTTGATGCGGAAAACTGTCCCTAGTCTTTCAACCCATTGCATCTATTCAACAACTCCTTGTTTTTCTCGGTAGTATGAGGGTTTGCACTTCAAGAAGTCGGGGTAAGAACAACCCCTATTAGTTTTGTTTCTGCGCATGTTGAGGTTTGCATCATTGTTTGCATTCGGATCAGCTCCTCTGGCTGCCATATCTGCTGTAATGCCCTCATTTATCATTTCCCTGAGTTGTGCGGCGGTGACATTTTGAGTAGCTTCTGGAAATTCAGTATTAGCAGCGTTTGAAGTGGTTGCATTATTGGGATTTGATCGCATAATCACCATTTGTCTATAATCATACACAAAATAAGATTATTAGTTCAAACGTTAGTACAGTTTTTATATTATTTGCACGGGGAAAATTCATGCATTGATTTCATAACAAATTTGGATAACCTGTCAAGATCTCAAAATATAATACATTGCACAACAAATATAATAAAGAAAGTGATTACATGCTATTTCCATAAGAAATTTAACATCCATCTAGCATAACAAAATCCAAGTCATAGTCCTGTCAGACCTTGTCCAGGGTAGTGATACACAGTCTTTAATACATTACATCCCAAAATACATGTCCAAAAAGAAAAGATACAGTACATGATTACATCACCAAAAGCTGAACAGAAATAAAAGTACAAAAGTCCTATACCATGATAGCTAGGGTACAACCCATAAGCTGATCATGATGTACAAGATATCTAGTACATCTACTCTACTCATGCCTAGATGGTTTGCTAGATGAGGCTGGGGCTGGTGGGGCTGATGAAGCTGCAGATGCTCTCCTGGTATTCCACAAAGTCCGAACTGTCGCTCGGGCCTCCTTGAGCATGCGGTAGGCTGTCAGCAGCTGGGTCCTAAGTCTGTCGACGACCCCACGAAGATAGGTCATCTCTGTAGTAACTCCATCGTGTCGGACGGTAGCAAGGTTGAAGAAAATAGACAAGGACTGCTCCTGAGCAGATAGAGCAGCATGGGTCTGGTGTTGGAGACTCTCCATGGTCTGGATACGCTAGTGGAGACGATAGTTCTCCTCCCAAAGCCACTACAATGCCTCGTCAGTCTTAGCCTGGACACCTCTGGCTGCCTGTGCCTCTCCCCTCATAGTATGAGTTAGAGAGTCGATATGATCATGGATGGCAGTGTAGCCCAGTTGACCAGCAGTCAAAAGGCTGCGGAGGTTTGATATCTCCCGCTCCTGGCGTGCAGCCAGTGCGACGATATGGGCCTGGACAGTGTCAGCACGTCTCGCCCCAGAGCCTTCCCCGATCTCGAAAGTGGAGCCGGGTATAGACTCGGGAAAATATCCCGATGGTAAAGCGGAAGGTACAGAAGATGGTAGGTATGGAGACACTCGGTCCTCCTCCATAGAGGTGGGGACCAGTATGGCTGATGCTAGAGTAGAAAAAAGGTCCTCAGGAAGTACAGCCTCGATAGTTTTGTCATCCTCTGAGTCTGAGGCTAATAACCATCCACACTGTACTGATCGTGGAGATGAACGGGTAGCTGGAGCAGGTGCTACTACTGGTAGAAAAGTCAGAGGTGCAGTAGGTGAAGTCATGATGCTCTGAAAATAATATTTTAAATTTGAAGTAAGTATAAGCTTACAAACAAAAGAAAAATATTATTTTTGGTTACAAGTTTTATGAAGTATATCCCTTTTAAACAATCATCGCAATGTTTCAAGGTTATATATATTAATACTTATATATATATATATATATATATATATATATATATATATATAATCATTTAACCAGTTTTTTATCAATCAGTAACACTTAGTTCATATAGCACATAATGCCCTACGATCTATATGCTTAACTAATATGGTCCCATAAAAAAATCCCAAAACATTTTATAAAGTTATAGTCCAGTTTTAAATAAAAGAAAAATCACTTTATTTTTATTTTATTTAAAAATTTATCTGGTTCTCTATAACTAATGCTCTAATACCATTCACTGTGACACCCCGGGTAGGGTCAAAATATGCGGAATTATCAACGGAGATGTCACAAGGGTGGATCGATAGCACATAGTTCATAGAGCATAAGATAAGAAATTATTCAAATCAGATTACATGATTATTAAATAAATTTATAAAAATTGTCTTCAACATGATAAAAGTAGATTGTTTATGTTTCCCAAATAGAACCCCTGACGAGTCCTACAATGCGGATTACAATGATGCTTGAGTCCATGCACATATCACGTACTAACTTCATTTCCCTGAGAAAAACATGCTTAGAGGGTCAACATAAAGTTGGTGAATTTAAAGGTTTAACAATAATTAGTTTGGACATATATTAATCATAGAAGTAACAATGCACAAAGCATTCTTACTAAAAAGTAGATTACATTTGCTATTACTTGAAACTAAAGCTTAACCTACCATAGTCCTCAATAGATGAGGGCGTAGTGTCTTACAAAAAGACACCCAAACCCAGTTCCAACATGGTATACATCTGTTGTCCCGGCCAAGGCACAGTGAGCATGACTCGCCCATATGGGGATGGTCAATCCCTAATAGATCTATTCATAAAATTCGGGTGATTTGCAACAATTTAACAGTTTCTATAATAGTCAATCATAGTCAAGTTTATACAATTCAGTTATGTCCATTTAAAATAGTTGCATGTTTTCTCCCCCGTAGAGGAAAAGTTTATCAATAGTTTATATGGGGTTGTAAACATACCTGGGAGTTGGCAATAGCTGTATAACACGAATATCCAAATAATGATAGTACAAAGAACATATGTGTATGCTTATACAGATTTTTAATCATTTTATTAATGCTACAGTATTTATCTAAATAACTTTAGTACAAGTACTAACAATATCCATTTAAACTTGTATATAAGTTTCATTTCTAAGTAACCATAAAATGTCTTATTGATAATATTAGTTCACGTTTGCAGTTCAGGTATTATTAACACCCGTTTAAACTTACCATTAAGTTTCACATTTAAGTAAACACAAAAATGTTCTACTTAAAATATTATTTTACGTTCATAGTACATGTATTAGTAATAGCCATTTAAACTTACAATTAAGTTTTACATTTTAAGTAAACATAAGAAGGTTTTACTTAAAATATTAGTTTTCAATTTATTTAACGTTCATATAATTTTATTTCCTAAAAGTATATGAGTTCATGTATAATTAATACATATCCATATTGTTTATACAATTTATTTCATAAAGCAAAAATAAAAATATTTTATTTTTGAAAAATAAAATAAAATATTTTATTTAACATTAAAGTTCCCATAAATTATTTAACATTTATAAAATAATTTATCAATTACAAGTTTAAGAATTTATACATTAATCCTTATGGTTTAGGGTTTAATTAAGTTTTACTAAATAAAAAATAGAATTAGGGTTAGGGCTTGTTAAAGTTTCGGAACATGGCAACACTAGTCCCTCTATATTTTAAACAAAGTAAACTTTTGTATTTTACACAATTGGTACCTAGGGCTTGTTAAAGTTTCGGCTTATGGCAGATTTAGTCCCCCTAGTTATATCTAGGTTTTATAACTTTCATAAAATGACAAAAAGAGTCCCTAGGGTTTCTTTAAGTTTCTGATTATTACAAAAGTGGTCCTTAGGGTTCTGAAATGAAAAAATAACTTTTAGAAACCTTCCAAAATGGTCCCTAGGGTTTAATATGCCACGAATGGTATTTATTAAAACCTAGAATTTTGGATAATTACATTTTCAGTCCTTGTGTCTAATAATTTATCAAAACAAGTTTCATAAGTCACGGTTTTAGTCCTTTAGTTTCATAAATTTTCATTTTAGTCCAAAAGTTTTTATAACTTATATTTTATTATAAAAACTTTTATTTAACATTCAAAACATTATATCGGCTCATTAAATAGGCTAATATATCTAATGGGCCATTTAGTGGGCCTAAATAGATTTTAAGTTTACTAACTTGTTAAATGGGCCTTCAAAACATTTATTGGGCTTAAATACATTTTTAAGTCCATTAATTATTTAAATAGGCCTAAGCATAATCTTAAGTCCATTAACATACTAAGAGTTGTCAAATGGGCTTATTGGGTACATTAAGTCTTGGGCTAATGTTGCATGGGCTTGATTAGTCCATGAAAACTACTTTTTCATTTTATGTAAGTATTAATCTAGGATTTTCTTATAAGCTTATTATTAGCTTATCCATATTTAGTTTTAAACCTTAATAAAAGAATAAAACTCATAGTTTATTTTATTTGATGTACCAAATGAGATCTAGATGTGTTACAAGGTTGCATACAAGTCATAAGTTATAATATAAGCTTATAACTCACGGGTATAATTAATTATAGCTTATTAAGATCAGTCAAAACTTGTTTTAAGGTTGCATGTACTTATAAGTGTCCCTAAAATAAGATATAGCTATGTACAAATCAAGAAACCAAGTCATAAGTCCATACATATATACATATAGCCCACGGCTATAATTTTAAATCTTGGTATTTCCAAGATGAACTTTTTAGCTAGTTTTATGTCTTGTAAATATTTATAAAAATACAACATGATTATCTAGGCTTCTTGCATGTTTCCAAGGTTATCACAAATCCAATAAAAACAACATATAGCCCACGGCTATATTGTTTTTCCCCAAATGTTCTCATATGATTTTTAAGTTAGTTTTATGTTTATCATGTTAAGTTTAACTATTAACACTAGATCTAGGTTTTATATAAGCATGCATGTCCATTTAAAGTCCATCCAAGGACATATATAACCCACGGCTAGATTTGTAATCATAATTCATTTTAGTGATTTTTAGTTGTCCATTTTACATGTAATAATACATATTCCATCATTTAAAACTTAGTACGTAAATCATTAGTTTCCATTAAATCTTGCCGTGACCTTTAAGGTCATGGTCTTTCATGGTTTTTGAGTTACACATGTTCACTTATGAGATCTATGATTATTAGTTTAACAAAAATCCAAAAAGTGAGATTTGTAACCTACGGTTTTATTTAAATACACAAAATGATTCATATGATTTTAAATCAAGTTAAAACATAGAATACTAGTCATAGGTTTCTTTATTAAAAAAGATTCTAACCATGACTAATGGTATTCTATTATATGCCGTGACCTAGATGGTCAAGGTTTTATCAAATCTTGATTTTTAACAAAGTTATTACATGTGTTTATAGATGGATGATGATGCATGCAAGTAAAAATGGAGAAGCATAAGGAGTATACCTTTCTTGCTTAAAGTTACCAAGGAATATCTATATGACAAAGGAGATTAGAGATCTAATCTTGTTGATGAAAACCCTAACTATAAACCAAGCCGTGACCCTTAAGGTTTCGGCTAGGGCTTGTTAGAATGATTCCAAAGATGATGATGCTACTAAATGATTAGTAGTTAAGATGGGACAAAGATCTAGTAGATTTAATGTACTATCTTGGATGTTTGTGGCTTAAACCCGATTCATTTAAGAGAGAAAGGGGATGAGGAAATGAGATTTGATTGCATGAGAATGTATGTGTGTGTTTTTCGGCTTAAAGGGGAAAGAGAAAGCCAAGGCAAAAGGCATGATTGCCTTGGTAAGAACACTTGTGCCAAATGTAGGCTCTTGTGTTTCCAAAGCATCTCTTCTCCTTCCAAATATGCATGTGTGCCGTGTATAGGTAGCCAAAGGGGTAGTGGGCTTTGGCTTGGGCTTATGTTGGGCTAGCACACAAAGAGGAGGCTATCTTGGGCTAGTCCAAGATGATGCAAGTATGCCCATAGCATGCATACATGTATACACGTCTACATTTATAATGTGTAGCTGATACAAGGTTTTTGCTAGGGTTCAATTTTAGTTCTCTCGATATCCTCTCGAATTGATCTCGGCCTTAAGTGGAATGATCTGTTCTTGGTTACTAAAAAGGAGTTTGTTTGTTTATCTAATTTTAAACTAATAACACTTAAATGTAAATGGCGTTGAGTAACTTAAAGTTGAGTGCTTGAAAACGTAAAGGAAAGATTAGAAAATTACTTCGAAAACTTAATTGAATTAATGTTTAAAAACTTGTTCTATCGGAATATCAAAAATTATTTCTATCGGAATATAAGAAAATCAAAGGCATCGGAATGTACAAAAAATGGTCCATCGGAATGTCCAGGTTTGGTTCTATCGGAATGTTCAAAATCCAAACTGTCGCAATGATGCTGTCGGAAAGTTTCTAGATCGGAATGTTGCAAATAAAATTTGGCCAGAGTTTCGACTAAACAAGGGACCTTAACCCCGTCGGAATGTGCGATCGCAATATGCGATCGCAATCCCAGATCGGAATAGGGGGTTCACAACCTATCGCAAAGTAAAACCCCTTTAGGGTTATTGCGATACCAAGACCAAAGAAGACCCGTCGGAATTTGTTAAAACCCTACCTTTGCGATGGAAGCAAGTGAGTTCCGAAATTGGTGGAAAGCTAAAATTTCAATAAGCATGCACAATAAGCCAAGTGATCCGTAACTTTAACACTTCAAAGAGATTAAATTTGATAGCTTTTGAAAACAAGAAACTTTAAAAACTTAATAAACAAAACTTTTGAATGATCAAACCTTATAAGAAATCCGAAATCAATAAGCTTGAACAAGTAATAAGCCGATAAGCATGGAGAGCTTATGGCTTATTCACGTAGAGCTTAAAAAGACTAGAAAGCTCAAACTCTATTCACGATCACATTCAAAATCCCAACCGTATGGTTTCAACAATCGGATCAAGGATTTGACAAATCAAGAAAAGTAGAAAAAGATTAAGGAACTTAAAAGCATAAACTTGATTAAGATTAATGAAATCAAAAAGTACAAGAAAGCTTAAAATTGAAAAGATGAAATCAAAAGAAAAGTTTAGTGAGAGAAAGTATGGAACTTTCTCTCTCTAGAAACTAGAGAAAATGAAAAGCTAAAGACTAAGTCTAAAAAAACTAAGTGTGTGAAAATTTGTGAGGTGAAGGCTTTATATAGGCGTGTGTATGGTGTTGATGGGCTCTTGATTGGGCTTTGATTCGGGCTTCTTTTTCTTCTTTCTTCTTAAGTCTTCACGCGTCTTTTAAATAAACGTTTCCGACTTGGATTTGAGAAGTGTCGGTGAATAATTCCAACTCGTCCTATAATATTTTATTTAATAGACTCGAGTTCTTCGACATATATGAATCTTCCATCTTTGGCTCTATTCTTCAATAAATCTTCAAATAGGCACAATGACTTCAAATCTTTTGCATCTCTTGGACAATAGACTTCGTCTTGAGTCTTTTTCCTTGATAAAACCCGTGCAATCCCATGTTTTCTTTAATATTCATCCGGTCGACTCTGAAAACACAATAAACACAAAAACAACGCATAATTCCAAACAAATGATATTAAATACGTGTTTTGGTCTCGTTTTAGCCCGATTTAAGTGGTAAGAGGATGGGTGTTTTCACACCTATCAAATCCCCTACACTTAACCATTGCCATGCCCTCATGCAATGCTTAGTGACAAAGCATAATTGCACTTTTCTCATTATCAATTAACCTTGGCCTTATTAAAATACTACTTAAACAAAAATTTTAAAGTACTAAGAAATTAAAATTTTAATGTAAACAAGAGAATAGAAAATAACTTAAGTGGTAATAACTTGGAAAGAGATTGAGGACTTACATTAGGGCTTCGGTGCTGCGAAGATTTATCACCCTCAAGTTTCACGTTCCCCAAACTAAGCTTAAAAACGAGATCATTGTTATTATAAGTTAGTAATTCAAACACTCACACACATGGCTTAATTAAATGCTTAAACTCCCTTATTCCTAGGTGTATCTCTTATATTTTATTTTTGTCTTAGAATGATCATGAAGATGCATTTTTGGACTTATTTCGATAGTTTATTAGGGCTGAAAGCAAAGTAGGACGATTTGATCAATAGTTAGCTAAAGGACAAAATCTTTTAAAACTGCTTCTCGGGATATCAAAAAGTTCATATCTTGGCATAACTTGGTTCACGATTTGAGACCTTTCTCGGGCCGATATTTGGCATGTACTTCATACTTCATATCTTCGAGAGACGTTCTTGAGACAATGGTCTTCTCATCATAATAGAATTTCTTCACTTGGAGACTTTTGAGGGGTACTCCAACTTTGTTGACCACGACTTCATGATTATTTCTTCAATCTCTAATTGGGATTTTGAGATACAACGATCCGCCTCCTTTTCGGACTTGGATCTATTTATCCTCATACCTTGTTAGGGTCTTTTCGGATAGACTTCTCCATGATCTTTATGGGAGTTGGTTGCTTTTCGTCGTGAGTCTTGATCCTTCATATTGACTTTAGGAATAATGCTTTTCTCATCACTTTTGGATCTTCAGCAATAAAATTGAATCCTCATGCCTTGTTAGGGCCTTTTCGGACTCGCCAATCTTCGCGCCCCGCTTCATAAGTTATGCCTTGGCTATGAACTCTTATCATTACCGAGCAACTTTTAAACGATCTTGGGCTAGAAGCTAAGTAACTTTTCAAATCGTAAGACCTTACTTATTGCAGATAGATTATTAGCAAGTGATGGGAGAATAGGCAAATAATTACACCAAGTGAGCTTGCGAAAGAATACCGACTTATAATTGACTCTATCATTTCTCGTCCTCCACAATTTAAAATCTCAAGTAATGAGACTCGTGGACACTTAGCCTAATAAACCAATTAAGGTCTACATGGCTAGAATAAACTTGGATAAGTCTATTCGGGTTGAGTCAAAATAAACGCAACGGGCCTAATATGTCAAAAACTTCTAAACTAGCTACACCACTTTATTAATATTTTTGACTTTATTGCGGGATATATACATATGAAAGCAACGATAAAAATTTAAAAATTACGACTAAATGGCCAAAGTTAATAAAAAATTTGAAAAATGTTGAAAAATATGATTTTCCGGTTAATTGAAGGCATTTTCATGGAAAAGTCCACTTGAAACTTCGATAGAAGTCCCCCCTACACTTAAGATAAACATTGTCCTCAATGTTTTAAGTATGTGGGAAAAGTTTCCCCTACACTCGAGTTAAGGAAGAGACGACTAAAGTGATCAATTTCAAATGTGAGTATGAAGAAAATTGAATCACGATAGTTGAGAGATAGAACCGGATTTCGGATAACACGGGAGCACGGTTCTTCAAAGGTTCCAAGAGTGCACTTATCCCTGTAATCACATCACCACAAAAATACAAACACCTATGCAGGCCCCCCTACACTTAGGAGGTTAAAACGTAATAGGATAGATACTCGGGTTGCCTCCCGAGGAGCGCTTGTTTTTGATGACCGAGTCACGAGCCTGACTCGACCCCAAAATTAGTTCATGGGGAACGTGGTGAGGGATGGAATCATCTCCTGAGAGATGTCCTCACCAAAGTACAGCTTCAGACGCTGGCCATTCACCTTGAAATTGGGCCCATTTGGCTGAGAAAGCTCAATGGTCCCATACGGAAAGACGGTGGCGACGGTGAATGGACCAGACCAGCGGCTCTTCAACTTGCCAGAGAAGATCTTCAACCGAGAGTTGAAAAGTAAGACTTGATCACCAACGTGGAACTCTCGGTTCTTGATTTTTGCGTCATGGAGGATCTTCGTCTTCTCTTTGTAGATCAGCGAGTTCTCATAAGCTTCATTTCTCAGTTCGTTGAGCTCATTGAGTTGAATCTTGCGATGATCACCGGCTTTGTTGATGTCGAAGTTAGCCCACTTTAAGGCCCAGTGCGCCTTATGCTCCAGCTCGATGGGAAGGTTGCATGCTTTCCCGTACACAAGACGATAAGGTGTACAACCGATCGGGGTCTTGTAAGCAGTACGGAAAGCCCACAGAGCATCATCTAACTTATCGGCCCACGCGGCACGATGCTCTCCCACAGTACGTTCCAAAATTCGCTTTAATCCACGATTGGATATCTCGGCTTGCCCATTGGTTTGGGGATGATAAGCGGTGGAAAGACGGTGAGTGACACCATACTTGGCCATGACTCTTGCAAATTGATCGTTGCAAAAATGAGTCCCGCGGTCACTGATAATAGCACGAGGAACGCCGAATCGAGCGAACAGCGATTTCAAAAAGTTACAAACCACCCTTGCATCATTAGTAGGTAAAGCTTTGGCTTCAACCCACTTGGAGACGTAGTCAACGGCAACAAGGATGTATTTGTTTCCTTTAGATGAAGGAAATGGCCCCATAAAGTCGATACCCCAAACATCAAAGATTTCACATTCTTGAATGAAATTCTGAGGCATCTCGTCTTTATGTGTGATCGTGCCTTGCTTCTGGCAAGCATCACATTTTTTTACCATATCGTGAGCGTCACGATAAATGGAGGGCCAATAAAATCCTGAATCAAACACTTTTTTGGCGGTGTAGTTGGGACCAAAGTGACCACCAGTGGGTCCTTTGTGGCAAGCATCAAGGATTTCGAAAGCTGCCGGTCCATCAACACATCGGCGAATAATCAAGTCAGCACATTGTTTGAAAAGATACGGGTCATCCCAGAAGTAAGTCTTTATGTCTTTGAAGAACTTCTTCTTTTGCTGGGATGTTAACCCGTCAACGAGGATTCCACCCGCCAAGTAGTTTGCAATGTCCGCAAACCACGGGGTTTCATCAGCAGTCGAGTTTATAGACATTAAGGTCTCCAGGGGAAAAGAATCGTTGATTTCTTTGTTCGGATGATCCCCCTGGTAAGGATCCTCAAGTCTACTGAGATGATCCGCGGCTAGGTTTTCTGCTCCTTTTTTATCGCGAATTTCGATTTTAAATTCCTGGAGCAGCAAAACCCAGCGAAGAAGTCTTGGTTTGGAATCTTGCTTTGTCAACAAGTACTTCAGCGCGGAATGATCGGTGTACACAATGGTGGTAGAAAGGACAAGATAGGGGCGGAATTTTTCAAAAGCATAGACAACAGCTAAAAGCTCTTTTTCGGTTGTCGTATAATGCAATTGTGCCCCTGTCATTGTCTTGCTAGCGTAATGGATTGGTTGGAAGTGTTTGTTCACTCTTTGTCCAAGAACCGCTCCAATAGCAAAATCACTAGCATCGCACATCAACTCAAAAGGCAGCTCCCAATTAGGGGTAACTAAGACGGGTGCCTTAGTAAGCTTATCCTTAAGTGAGTCAAAGGCTTCAAGACACTCTTTGGAGAAGATAAAAGGAGTATCTTTTTCCAAGAGGTGGGTCATCGGGCGAGCGATTTGAGAAAAATCTTTAATGAATCGACGATAGAAGCCCGCATGACCCAAGAAACTTCTCACACCCTTCACGGTTGAAGGTGGAGGCAATTTAGCGATAACATCGACTTTAGCACGGTCTACTTCAAGACCGGCTTTCGAGATCTTGTGTCCTAGGACGATGCCTTCTTTTACCATAAAATGGCATTTTTCCCAATTCAGAACTAGGCGAGTGTCTTCGCACCGCTTGAGCATACGTTCCAAATTGGCAAGGCACGCAGAGAATGAATCGCCATAGACCGAAAAATCATCCATGAATACTTCCATAGTGTCCTCCACCATGTCATGGAAGATAGCCATCATACACCTTTGGAATGTCCCAGGAGCATTACATAAACCAAAAGGCATGCGTTTGTAAGCAAATGTTCCATAGGGACAAGTGAATGTGGTCTTTTCTTGGTCCTTGGGATCGATGGGAATTTGAAAATACCCGGAGAAACCGTCTAAGAAGCAGTAATAGTCATTACCAGCTAGACGCTCGAGCATTTGATCCATGAAGGGAAGAGGAAAGTGGTCTTTTCTCGTGGCATCATTGAGCTTGCGATAATCAATACAAACTCTCCACCCAGTAACGAGACGAGTGGGAATCAACTCGTTGTGTTCATTGGGAACAACGGTTATTCCGCCCTTCTTGGGCACACAATGGACGGGACTTACCCACGGCGAATCCGAAATAGGGTATATCAAGCCGGCATCTAGAAGTTTGATAACCTCTTGTTTGATGACGTCATGAATTTTAGGATTAACCCTTCTTTGGTTCTGGATTGTAGGTTTGAAGTCATCTTCCATGAGAATCTTGTGAGTACAAAAGTTCGGATCAATTCCGCGGATATCGGAAATTTTCCAAGCAATTGCCTTCTTATGAGCTTTAAGCACAGCGATGAGACGAGTTTTCTCTTCTTCTTGCAAGTCCTTAGCGATGATGACGGGTGACTTCTTCTCTGCTTCAAGGAACGCATACTCGAGATGGGGTGGCAATTCCTTAAGTTCTAAATCCGGAGGATTTTCGACGGAAGGCGTTTTCAAAGTCGTGGCATCGATAGCAATAACCGTGGGAGATGGAGGCGAAAGATTGTCTTCGTTGAGAAGATTGTCAAAGAAATTCATGTCTTCATCCCCATCGATAGGAGAATCATTAGTAGCTAAATTCGCATCTCCCATGGTATCTTCAAGATTGTTCCAGAATAAATCACTATCTCCAAATAGAGACAACGATGAATCAATGGAGGACACGGTCTCAACATTGGGAAGAGAGGAAGGAATACTTTTGCAAGCATCAATAAAGTGTGCTTCACAAGCCTCATCCAGAACGTCAATACAATTAACACTCTCGCTGGAATAAGGTTGTTTAGACAACTTTCCCATGTTGAAGACTACTTTATCGTCACCCACTCTCATGATAAGCTCACCGGCTTCAACATCAATGAGAGTGCGACCGGTCCTTAAGAATGGACGACCAACAATAAGTGGCACACGGGGGTCCATCTCGTAGTCGACGACAACAAAATCAGCAGGGAAGGTGAATTTGTCGACTCCTACAATAACATCTTCGGCTATCCCCACTGGATAAGCAACCGTACGGTTAGCCAATTCCAAAGTCATTTTTGTGGGGACTAGCTCTGGGAGAGATAATTGCTTCCAAACACTTAGAGGCATGAGATTAATACTGGCACCTAGATCGGCTAGGGCCATGCAATTCTCTACTCCCGGGAAATTGCAAGGGATAAGAAAACGACCCGGATCACCAAGCTTGATTGGCAATTTCCTTAAGAGCACTGCAGAGCAGTTCTCATTAAGTTGGGTGTTGGCGAGATCGAGGAGCTTTTCCTTGTCGCTCAGAAGATCTTTAAACATTTTAGCATATTTAGGCATGTGAGCGAGAGCCTCAGCGAAGGAGATATTGAAATTCAATTGTTTGAACATTTTAAGGAAGTTCGAAACTTGAATATCGTCCTTGCTTTTGAGCTTCTCTTTCCTCAACCTAGATGGATAAGGTATATTGGAAGAAGAGGAAGGTTTTGGTAGAATAGGATCACTCACATCCTTGGGTGGAGGAGGGGTAGAAGTAGGAGGTGGAGAAATTGGGGAAGGAGAAGGATGGGGAACAGGAGCAGGTGACTCGTTCTCCTTAGTCACAACCACCGGTGGAGGTATAGGAAGCTCGGGTTCCGTGGTACCTTTGCCACTTCGAGTAGTGATTGCTTTCATCTCCCCTCTTGGGTTTGCAACGGTGTTACTCGGAAGAGTACCCGAAGAAGAGGGTTGACTACTTTGGAAGAAACTAGCCATCATGTTCCTCAAGTCATTCGTCTGACTATCCAACGTGTTTCGCATATCGGCTCTCAAATCATTTCCTTGCTTTACCAAATCGGCTTTCAGGTTGAGCACTTCTCTCTGAAGATTTCCCACTATCGCATCGTTAGTCCTCATATAAGTTTCCACTTCTTGGTGAAGAGCGGTGGGTTGGTTGGGAGAAGCATTGTATGCAGGTGGTTGGTAAGCAGGTTGTTGGTAGACTTGATTGTTTCTTTGAGGTGGTTGTTGCTGCTTGTGAGGTGGGATGTATGGTTGTCTAGGTTGTTGTTGTTGTTGAGGAGGGCGATTAAGGTTTTGTTGTTGGTTTGGGTTGGTAGGAGGGAAACCAGGTGGTGAAAGATAGTTGTTGCTGCGGTAGCTAAGCAAGTTACGGTCACCTTGGGGTTTTGCTTGATAAGCGGGTTGTTGGTAGGTGCCATATGCCGCATTCACATTCTCAGCAGGGTAATCTTGGGTGGCGGTACAGGTTGTGTAGGAGTGGGGACCACCGCATATCTCACAAGGTTGGCTAACAGCGTTCACTTGAGCGTTTTTGGCGTTGTTGCTGTTGTTGTTGCTGACGGTGTGGGTGACAAGCGATTCAAGAAGCGTGGTGATTTTGTCAAGTCGCTTATCGCTGTCATTAGTGCTAGCACTAGCAACATTGGTCCTAACGCTCTTGGTTTGCACACGAGATTTGTTCTCAATGATATCCCAAGCAGCATTGGAAGTCTTAGCCAATAAATTACCCCCCGAGGCACTATTCAGTGAATCTTGGTCATTCATGCTTAAACCATTGTAAAAAGTATTTATTTGATGAACTTTGGTAAAACCATGTTGTGGGCATTTTCTTAAAAGATCTTTAAAGCGATCCCAAGATTCACTGAATGACTCATCGTACTTTTGTTCAAAGTTTATAATCTCATTCCGCAAAGCGGTAGTACGAGAGGGTGGAAAAAAGTAGTTGATAAACTTTGTTTCCAAATCCGTCCACGAGAGAATACTCTGTGGCGGTTCCTTAGCAAGCCAATGCCGGGCTTGTCCCTCTAAAGAAAAGGGAAAAAGTTGTAACCTTATAACCTCCTGTGGAACTCCATTGAATTTGACCGTGTTGGTGAGTTGTAGAAATCTCTTGATATGGTCATGTGGGTCATCAATGGTGCGTCCCAAGAATGGCTGAGCGGAGACCATCTGGATAAAGCCTGACTTGAGCTCGAAATTGTTGGCGGCAATTGGAGGAATGACAATTGGATCCGTGTTGCCATCAACATGAGCTTGCAGTAATTCAATCATTGGGCGATTATCCGGAAGGTGCTCATTGTTGTTGTTATTCATGTTGTTGAAAGGTGGGTTGTTGTTGTTATTATTGTTGTTCGGAGGTGGTATGTTATTGTTGTTTTGTACACCAGCCATGTCTAAGTTATCGAGAGGCTCGGGCTCTTGATAAGACGTGGATCGAGTGCGCATACACCTGCAAAAGAACGAACAAAGAAAAACAAAGCAAAAATATTTTTGGTTTTTTTTTTATTGTTTTTCACTTTTTAGGATTTTTGAAAAATTTTAAATTTTTTTGTGTTTTTTTGAAAATTTTTAGGAAAAATAACGTTCACGGGGAACGGATCCCAAAATCCAAGTTCTACAAAAAACTTTTGATCTTAACGAGAGGAGCCGGCAGCGGCGCCATTTGATACAAGGTTTTTGCTAGGGTTCAATTTTAGTTCTCTCGATATCCTCTCGAATTGATCTCGGCCTTAAGTGGAATGATCTGTTCTTGGTTACTAAAAAGGAGTTTGTTTGTTTATCTAATTTTAAACTAATAACACTTAAATGTAAATGGCGTTGAGTAACTTAAAGTTGAGTGCTTGAAAACGTAAAGGAAAGATTAGAAAATTACTTCGAAAACTTAATTGAATTAATGTTTAAAAACTTGTTCTATCGGAATATCAAAAATTATTTCTATCGGAATATAAGAAAATCAAAGGCATCGGAATGTACAAAAAATGGTCCATCGGAATGTCCAGGTTTGGTTCTATCGGAATGTTCAAAATCCAAACTGTCGCAATGATGCTGTCGGAAAGTTTCTAGATCGGAATGTTGCAAATAAAATTTGGCCAGAGTTTCGACTAAACAAGGGACCTTAACCCCGTCGGAATGTGCGATCGCAATATGCGATCGCAATCCCAGATCGGAATAGGGGGTTCACAACCTATCGCAAAGTAAAACCCCTTTAGGGTTATTGCGATACCAAGACCAAAGAAGACCCGTCGGAATATGTTAAAACCCTACCTTTGCGATGGAAGCAAGTGAGTTCCGAAATTGGTGGAAAGCTAAAATTTCAATAAGCATGCACAATAAGCCAAGTGATCCGTAACTTTAACACTTCAAAGAGATTAAATTTGATAGCTTTTGAAAACAAGAAACTTTAAAAACTTAATAAACAAAACTTTTGAATGATCAAACCTTATAAGAAATCCGAAATCAATAAGCTTGAACAAGTAATAAGCCGATAAGCATGGAGAGCTTATGGCTTATTCACGTAGAGCTTAAAAAGACTAGAAAGCTCAAACTCTATTCACGATCACATTCAAAATCCCAACCGTATGGTTTCAACAATCGGATCAAGGATTTGACAAATCAAGAAAAGTAGAAAAAGATTAAGGAACTTAAAAGCATAAACTTGATTAAGATTAATGAAATCAAAAAGTACAAGAAAGCTTAAAATTGAAAAGATGAAATCAAAAGAAAAGTTTAGTGAGAGAAAGTATGGAACTTTCTCTCTCTAGAAACTAGAGAAAATGAAAAGCTAAAGACTAAGTCTAAAAAAACTAAGTGTGTGAAAATTTGTGAGGTGAAGGCTTTATATAGGCGTGTGTATGGTGTTGATGGGCTCTTGATTGGGCTTTGATTCGGGCTTCTTTTTCTTCTTTCTTCTTAAGTCTTCACGCGTCTTTTAAATAAACGTTTCCGACTTGGATTTGAGAAGTGTCGGTGAATAATTCCAACTCGTCCTATAATATTTTATTTAATAGACTCGAGTTCTTCGACATATATGAATCTTCCATCTTTGGCTCTATTCTTCAATAAATCTTCAAATAGGCACAATGACTTCAAATCTTTTGCATCTCTTGGACAATAGACTTCGTCTTGAGTCTTTTTCCTTGATAAAACCCGTGCAATCCCATGTTTTCTTTAATATTCATCCGGTCGACTCTGAAAACACAATAAACACAAAAACAACGCATAATTCCAAACAAATGATATTAAATACGTGTTTTGGTCTCGTTTTAGCCCGATTTAAGTGGTAAGAGGATGGGTGTTTTCACACCTATCAGTAGCATGTTTTCCAAATTTGATTAACTGTTGTGTATACTTAGTTTGCTATACATTTCATTACTTGTTCTCCTAGTTTTAAGTACATGGTTTAAGTTATGTAACTTATTACAATAGAAAAAGATTGAAGAAGTATAAGTACATAATGGAAAAGTTCACACACATCTTATAGAAATATAACACATGGGAGAGTGTTCTAGGGTTATTGGGTGAAACTTTATTACATTAAATCATGGTAAAATCATGGATTTTACATAATTGATTTGGAATGCTGTGCGTAATTCATTGAAGCTGTTGATGCTTCGATGGGGGAGCTTTTCAAACCAGTCGCGTGCATTGCCAATCAAATTTGAATTAAACATCTGACACCATATGGGAATCGACCATCGTTTAATTTTAGCCTGTGTGTCAAACACCTTTAGGTGATCCTCCGGATCACCAGATCTGTCATAGGTTTTGACGCTCGTCGGCATACGGCGCTTCTCTTCCTCGGAGTAATTCCATATATGAAGAGTGAAAGCATCCTACCTCTCGCTACACCATGGGAGGGAGAGATCTTCATCCTCTTCAGCATGATAGTAGGTATCGCCGTAGCGTCCTTCGTCATTCGATGGTTCAGGGGTGGAATACCTACGTCGGCGGCGTCTAGGGTGATGATCATCCGAGTCAGACCTCGAAGGGTCATTATAGGGGGGTTTTCCCCCACCTTTCGATTGGTTATGATAACCACTTTTGTGAGAAGGAGCTCCCTTCCAACCAGAGTTTATCCTACGCCACACACTGGTGCGGCGATTATCCACAGGAGTTTCTAACACCACGCATCCAGTGGAGCCGTCGGATTTATCCTCATCTCCCTGGGCTTCTTTCAATTCTTGCATGATGTGATCCCCTATGCGCTCGAACACATTCCATGCTCGAGGTGGTTACTCGAAGGTAGGTTGTTCCTGAGCCCGCGGCTTCCTCCCCCTCTTTCGAGCTTGAGGGGGAGTATGTCTGGATTGGAGGTTCCATCCCAGATTTAACCTTGCCGAGATGCCCGAAATGATTCTGTCGAAATTTTACGCGAGTACGCGTTCGAGGTTCTCATCATCGAGTGAACCAACTTCTAATTCCGCCTCGACCACCGGTGTCTTTTGTGGCTCCTTAGTAGGGGCCTTTGGTGCATCTCCCGGGTCGGGATTATCCAGAGTGAGGGTTGGTGGCGGGGTATTATCGGACGTGCCTGCCTCACTGAGAGATTGAAACGTTTTTCGATTATTCTTTCCCCATATCTGGCCACCAGGAAGCGGGGTTGAGGTGACTATCCCATCACCCGCGAACTTCCGATTTCCAGGATTTTTGTTCCTTGGGTTTCCCTGAAAGTGTCCCTTCGTCATTGGGAGAGATTGAGTTTAGTTTAGGGTCCCACAGATGGCGCCAACTTGTTAATACAAAAGTTAGATGATCCTTGCTTGATCCGAATTAGGTTTAATTCGGATATGTGGGGCTCCGACTCTTGCACCAAGTGAACTTATTGTTGAGATCCTGCACACTAAAACAACATGCGTTAAGCGTACCATGGGAAAGTATCCCACGATTAGACTCTAGCGTGAGAGTAAGTAATCGATTTAGGGTTAGTGATTGGTTGTAGATTGAGAGTATGAAGAATGTGATACCTTTGTGGAACCCGTGGGGGTTCCTTATATAGGCGGTGAAACCCTAATGGACTGTCACCGATGCTTTGGCCCCAAGCAAAGGATAAGTGCCATAATTAGATTGATTGTTTTCTTCTAATTATGGTTAGTGTATATCCTCCACTTTAGGGTAAATCCCAATCCTAATAAGATTGTGAATCTGTCTAACCCTGTACCGGCCGTACCGGGTTGTAGGTCGCACACATCCATGCGACCACTATTCATTCGAAGCCCATAATCTTAGATGACACTAACCCAACTCGTCCGTGATGGGCCGGATGCGGGTAGTACCCGTGGGCCGGGTCCATTACCCGGTTGGGGACTATACATCATCAGATGTTTTTAATATCAATTTATTTAATGAAATATTTAAGAAAATTTGGCAACAAAATTGCAAATACAATTATCTTCATGATTTTCACAAGCTCCCCCTTAAATTAATAAGGGTGTACTTGATATGTAAACTAAATACCTTTTAAACACAAATGTAAGGTACTTATCACATGCAAAGATCATATATGATAATGTATTCACAAGATTAGTAATTTACGAGGTTGGACCTGAATATTGAGAACATCATATGTTAAGAATCACGTGGTTCTTATTGGCGAATGTTGGTCTCCCTCGTAACGTCTGAAGTTATCTCCTCCTTTCTGAAAAATGGTAATCTTTCATGATACCACATGTACGATTTCTATCGTTGCCTTGAATCAATTGTGAACTTGGTTATGACGTCTTGACACCAATTGAAAGATGAATACTTCGTCTTGGAACCAATAGTTAACACTGGCAATTCACAAATAATCGACATCGAAGATTCTTAATGCTAGACAATTGCGCCCCTCAATTGCTGACCCGTTTTCTATCTAAAGAGTTGTAGTCGTCGTTTCAGTAGTCGCATCGGCGAGTATGTAGATACCAAATGTAAAGAGCTTCGATTTGTAGAGATGATAACTTCAAAAAAAACAAGATTTCTCTAGTTTTAACAAATAAATGCACTCATGCGTACATATATTCGTGTTAGATTGTGTTATTACGTAAACACAACCCCTTACATGGTTATACAGTAAACCATTCCCGAGAAAATTAGTTCTTATTGTCGAGTCAAAGCTTTCCGCTGAAATGCTTGACTTGAATATGAAAAGCGGGTTACTATATGAAATAATAGCAAGCCATATTGAGCATGTTTTAAAGATTTAAACTTTTGCTCGAAATTTATTTACAAACCCGTGTTCATTATTAAGTGACATTTTTGGGATCATAAATATTATCGATTTTAGAAGACATGCTCTTTTATCAAAACATTGGTTTAAAATACTCTCCCTTAGTTTATTTAGATGAAGAGTGTTGAACACACAATTTTTTTTAAGATTTTCAGAAAATCCTTTTGATAAATTCTTGATAGAATTATGTTCAACGTTTTAAAAACCAATTACTTGAGCTTAAGATTTTGAATGTCTTATTAAACGAGCTCAAGTCCGAGAAGTTGTAAGCTTCCCGTTGTAAGGATAAGTTATCATTAAAAATATACTTTCCTTTTAACTAAAGAACGAGTCCTAAGCTGACATTTTGTGACAACCCTAGATTTTGAGATTTTCCATTTGTGACTGTTTAACCTTGATTATATGCTTAGTGTACGTTTATGTGCTATATGTTTATATTTAAGCTTTTGATTTGATGTTAGACATCGTTTATGTAGTGCATAGTACGTTATATGATGTTGCAATGGGGTTAGTTCGTGCTCGTTAGTTCGTACTCGTTAGTTCATAAGACATACATATTTCCGTGGAGATAAACAAGAGTCAAATTTCTATGGAGTTTTTTTAGGGTTTCATAATATTTTTCATCTTCCATTAAATCTAAGGTAAAACCTATGTTCATCTTTTCAATTTAATTACGTTTCAATCATTCTTTATGAATACATGATCGATCTAGGTTTAGGTTAATTATAAATCCTGTATTTTAATGATATTAACTTGTTAAGAATAATTAGAGTTAAGTATTATACATGGAAGGTAATTAATTAGACTAGTTGTGTTAAACTCGTTTTAAAAAACTGGGCAGAATTTTAGGTCACTTGTTTTGATCATATCTAGTGTTTGGTAAACTTTTAAATTGCGATCCAAGTACTCCTGTAAATATATTTGAATTAGCTTTTGAATGAAAGAAACGAGAACTAAATTGGAGGTGGGGAAGTTGGTCAAAAATAGGTTACAACAGTCAGAGGTCAAAACAGTTTTTGGGTCACCCGATTTACAATTAATGTTTTAAGTTGGTTAGGGTACATAGCGTTATAATTGGACGTTCAGGTGAACATGAGACTAAGTTTATATATTAAATAAAATATCTGGTAGAGGAATAAATAAATGCCATTGGGTAAGACCTTCTGATCATAACAAACTTTTCATATGTTCAAAATCAAAATCAGTAAATTCTAATTATGATAGAAAAAAAACGTATGTAGATCATCATCACGTTGGTTACTGTCTCATAAGGCTTTCAATATATGCCACATACTTTAATTTAATTACAAATATACCATTCATGCCATTTTGATCAAGAACAATTATTATTGATCTATCTAACGGTCAAGATTGGTTCTTACTGTTTTTACTTTAAGGATGGTCATCACAATAACGCTCCTCTCTCTCTCTCTCTCTCTCTCTCTATATATATATATATATATATATATATATATATATATATATTAATGTGAGAGATTTTTTAAAATTATTAAAATGAGAACTAATCTACACCATTGGATCTATTAAGTTGTATTAAATAAGAGTGATAATTAATAAGTGAAATTATGATCATTAAATGTAAATTAAAATATATTTTACTTACATTCTTTTTTTACCAACTATAAGTTCAATAACTCGAAAATAATTGATACGTCGTGGTACAATATCTCGAAAATAACTTATGCGTCGTGATACATTCTAAAAAATAACTGATGCACGTGGTACAATATCTCGAAAATACCTGATTCGTCGTGGTACAATATATCGAAAATAACTCATGGTGCGTGGTACAATACCTCGAAAATAACTAATGCGTCGTGGTACAATATCTCGAAAATAATCGATGCGTCATAGTACAATATTCTAAAGAATAAAGAGCATTTATGTTTGGTCAAAAGAAAAAATGAAGGTTATATTTTTAATTTTCATTTCTTGTATTAATTACCATGCATTTAATTCATATTTCCTTTAATTCTATTAATTATTCAATGTTCTTATTTTTATAACTTTAATTAGTTCTCATTTGATCCTAATTATATATATATATATATATATATATATATATATATATATATATATATATATATATATATATATATATATATATATATATATATATATATATATATATATATATATATATACATATATATCTTTATATTATATATAAGAGGAGGGGTATGCCACATCATATCCACGTCATCACTTTCCTTTTAATTTTTGTTTTTGGTTTTATGAAACTTTTTGTAAATCAGAAACTTTACAAAAAAAATTGTCAGCTACTACGATCGATCACGGGTCTTGCAAACCATGACATGCGACCCAACCAATAGGCCAGCTTTATATTCATGTTATCCAACTACAAAACTAAATTAATAAGGTAAAGTTATATGCATTAGCACACGTCTAAACTTGGGTATGGTGCTTGAGACTTCAAATTCCATCATTAATCAGAACAAAATAAACCCTAACATCCATGTACATAACCCGAATATAGGGTTTTATCTGTTAATATACGATGATTTGATCAAATCTTCATTCATCTTTTATCCCAATTAATTCAATCGCAAGAAACAATTCCCCCTCTTCCATCAATAGGTACTCCCAAGGCGTCGACCACACGCCCTAGCATAGCCTTTCCCGCAGGGACATCCACAATAGAGCCATCTTTTAGTCAGGGGTACTGCTATTTGATTAATCGTTTCACTTTTTTTACCTTAACTAATCTTTGATCTGTAGGTTTTGTTAATTTTTGTTGTCTTATGAATTTTATGCAGAAATCTGTGTCAAAGGATCTAAGAAGCATGTATAAACATTTTTATATTTGTTTTTAGTGTTAAATTCATGAAACAAAGTTAATTCTTTTTGTTTTCTTATACTTATTAAACTGAAAGTAAGTGTTTCGTTTTTTGAATTTGTAGGTGTTCTGATTATTAGGTTTTTCTTTTAGTTTAATGGTTGGATTGATCCAACCAACCTGCTACAAATGAATCAGATAAAGTTTTCCTTCTCTTTCTTTTTTTCCCCTTATTTTATGTTGATTTGATTTCAAATCTATGTTAGTTTATCTATCTATATAGCTCGAATTGGTTGGTTATGTTATGGAATTTGGCTACTCTTTAGAATTAGGGATTTTATTCAGATTAGTTTAATAGTAGGATTATTTGACGTTTAAGTTCTAGAGTGTGTTTGTTTCAGCGTATTTGAAGGGCTTATTATGAGCTTATTGAAAATTTGTTAAACTCATAAGATACTAAGAACGAGCTTATAAGCTTATCACATATTTTGCTAACCGATTGATATTTTTTACACTTGGCTCCCAGCCTCAGCACGTATGCACCTATTTCACTAGAAAATAACAAATATATAAAAGTGTTATTTTTTTACATGTCGAGCTTCAGTTCTCAG